>JAYMSZ010002074.1:0-12730 GCA_036897665.1 Pelargonium citronellum
AACAAAACTAAACTACAAACGATTATTAGTTCAAAACTCCTGGCTACCTATTACCGAGTCCCCGGCAAGGGCGCCAAAAACTTGGTGTGAATTCTAGCAAGTGTACCAGAATTGGTCAAGTAATATAGACATAAAGTAAGTCCTAATATCGATCCTCAGGGACTCGATAGCTAACACGGGAGTTAGAATAAATAATCACTAAACTAGGCAGTAAATGTAAATGGTTTGCGAGTTGTAGGTGTTTGAAACCAAATTGCATAAAAGCAAACAGTGTAATTAAATTGCGAGATAAAGAGATTAAGACTGGTTCGGGATACAAATTGGTATTGACTATGAAAATTAAACTCTAGGTACTACTCATGTCATGGTTGGTTTCTTGTGGAATTCTAATATATAAATACACACGGGCCTCACTTTAAGAGGTCACCGAGACTCAAGGTGAATACTAAGACATCCATTGAGATACAATTGCATCCCCAGGCATACTACTGCGTTGAGGCTCACATACACCCTGGAATGAAGCGGATTAACAATGAATTATAAATTCAACAAGTCTGTCACACAAGATGATTCTACCCTATGATTCAATCCACATACAAGTCTTCCTCATACTAAGGTTAACCCATACATTACAATCATGAATTATATGTTCTAGACCATACATTCAAGCATTAAGAACCATAAGAATCAAAGGAACACAAGGAACACAACCAATTCATGAATAATACTTTATTAATCAAAAACCATAATACCAATTCATATTCCTAACCAAAGAAGTTTAGTTCCTCATACTTAGCAATAAGCTATGAAGAGAGAAATCCAAAACTAAGATAAAAGTACTTACAATGAATATCATAAGCATCAAATCTCATCTAAGAATCCAAAATTACAAGAATGGAGTTTTAGGAATCACAACCTATTGAAACCCTAAGCTTCCTCTTGCCTTGCCTTCCTTCCTTCCTCTAAATATGATCTGGAGCTCTCTATTTTATTCAAGCACACCTTGGAATAGAAGAAGATAGCTCTTTATGTGACTTTCACGTGAATAAGGTTTTCTGGTCGGTCTGCTTTAGTTGCCGCGACATTTCAGCTTGCCGCGACATCCTCTTGTTTTTGGCATGCCTTTGTTTGGACATCATTGCCGCAACATTGCAGCTTGTCGCGGCATCCTCCAGCTCTGAAGTATCTCTGTTCTTTCCTTCTGATGCAGCGACATTAGTGCTTGCCGCGACACTCTCCTACTTTAGCTGGGGTCCAAATCCTATCAAACCAAAATTAAGCCAATTGAACTCGATTTCAAACCAAATAATTCCAGAAAATTACCTTCATGCCCCTTTATAATTCCATATATTACAAAAATGTCATTAAGCCTATTTTTTTGGGACTATAAATAGTCATTTGATGATTCATTTATTCCTTAACTTTTTTCTTTGATACAGAAAGGTGCCGAAATCCTATCTTGCAACGGCCTAAGGAACCTATACAAGACATATATATACAAACTTAAATAAGGAATCAAGGAAAGAGACAAAGCCTCTTAACCCTAGCCTAGGGCTTTTGGCACCTTACTGCACCAAAGTGGTCTCCTACACCACCACTATTCCTTCACTTATTTTTGGCACTCTCAAATTCTCTCAAAATGCTCTTTAAGCTCTCCCAAATCTCCAAACTATTTTTGATGAACTTCCCAATGCTTTTCCGCAAACCGCAAACCCCATACTCCTTAGGCGCAAACTCAACACCTCTTAGCTGCAAAATCACAAATTTTTGGTCGATGTCCCGCCATGAGCCAAAGCTACCAGCAAATGGGAAACGACATTTGGAGTTCAACGAAACAGGTCCAAAGGCTATCCAACGCCGTTTAAGGGTCAAAAACACTGAAAAAAAATTTGGTCACGAATACGTCGCCAAAATCAAAATTTTATATTTTGAACTCCTTAAATCAAGTTCAGCGGAACAGGTCTCGTGGCCATCCGACACCGTTTGGGGGATTTCAGACACAAATACGCGACCCAAAATCGAATATTTTTGTATTGCGCTTCTTGACTAAACAAGGTTACACACACATGGGAAATGACTCACCAATTCCAATGGATTAGGTCACAAAGAAATCTGACGTCATTTGGGGGTCGAAATCGCTAAAAATGATTTCAGTCACAGATATGCGACCTAAAATCAGATATTTTCATCTTGCACTTTTTGACAAAACAAGATAATTCGAACATGGGAAATGACCTGCCAAATTTAATGGAAAAAGTTTCACGGAAAACTGAGATAGTTTGAGGGTCAAAATCAGCATCACAAGTTCAGTTTTGACTATCTGAATCGATTTTGCCGACATTTTTATTATACGCTCCGCGATGAAATGAGACCACACAAATGCTGGAAACAATCTTACAAATATATTGGGATGACTCCCAAGACCATCCGAGTATGTTTGATTGGTCAAAACACATTTCCAAGTAAATTTTCCTCCGTGGGACATATGTGGCATACCCTTTTGCTAGATTTCAAAGATCACGAAATGACATCAACGTTACGTCATCACAGTGAGATCATCACCACCTCAGCGTGGTTTCATGATCACATCATCCTAAGATGATTAAAATGCTTTATTTGGGCGCGTGACATCATCACGATCAAAGCATGACATCATCATGTCTACTTGTGACCAATCACAACGCGACACATTGTCCTTCTCATCCACTCACTGTAAGTATAAATACACTCTCAAGGGATGAGGTATGGATCCTTTTTGGGAATTTGATATTAATTTGTGTCATTTGCACACTTTGAGCTCTCAATTTTATCTCTAAATTCTCTCTAGAATCACATTCGCACACACCCGATTCTCACGCCCGAGGCCAAATTTGGGGCCCCTCCTCGGAATTCGCCTAACGGTGTGTTGTTTCGTGTATACACATGCTCATTTCCAAGACAAAGCGTAAATTCAAGACCAGATGGCCCAATCGAAGAAGTCTATAAACGTGAAAACTCATTCGACCAATTGCCCAAGTTCGATACGTAAATTTTGTAAAATTGTGTATTTTATTTTAGTTAACCCCGGTCAAACAAGGTAAGACAATATGTATAGATGAACCCAAAAATAAAATGAGCCTTACCTTTTAGAACTAAAATGCGGTAGATCAATCCGGGGTGGCTGTTTCGATGTCGGTGTAGTGGAAACTCTTGCTATCCGCTATGAATTAGAATGAATCGTGACTTGATGCTGAGGTTGGGTCATAATGAAATCTGTTTTTTTAACAATTATTCAAACAATCTAGACTGAAGGGGTGGTCTCCGCTGCATTCGGTTTGATTATTTCGAATATCATTGCTTGCGCAATGGCCGGTCTGCGAAGCGAGTGTCTCATGCATTAGCTAGCTCTTCGTCTTCCTTGTCTAGGGTGGTCGGGTGGATCGATCTCCAATCCCCAACTTTATATTGCCATTGTTAACTTCCGATTTAGCCTAATAATACAAGTTATATTTCGAAAAAAAAATCGCTCAAAGCAAATGTAAACACCGAAGCATTGTGGTTTCAAATTATGTTGCTAGCTCACGCAACCCAATCTCGCGTGGCAAATTCCTACCAAAAAAACCTTGAAATTATATTCTCTTTTTGTTTTTGCTCTCGAAATATTGTTCGATCTCAAAGATATATATAAAAAAGCACAAAACGCCTCGTACAATCCCACAAGGCCCAGCCACAACAACAATTTCTCTTCAACAATCTAAACCCTCGCTTCGCGCGTGTAACACACACACTCTTTTTATTTTTATTTTTTAAAATATATATATTTTTTTTCACTCCAATTCTGCAGCTCTTCGTCCTCTAGAGCCATTTCACTATTCTTTTCTAATCCATCTTTGACGAAGACACAGACGCAGTGTACCTCCAAAACGCACCGTTTCTCCTCCCCATGGAACTCCATTGAAGGTATTTTTGCAACCAAATTGCCCTTTTTTATCTGTTTCTGTTCCTTCACTTTCATGTAAATTTTTTGTGTGTTTTGAGGAATTGGGTAGGGCTTGTTGCATGTTTTGGATTAGATCCCAAATGGGTTTTGGTTTCATTGCTTTATCGCTGTAGATAATAGTGGAAGGAAATTGAATTGCACGATATTTTCTTCTGTTTTCTTTGGGGGTCACAGAGGAATGCATTATGGATTTTGGCTGGTCAGGGTTTCCAATGAGTAGCTTTGTGTTTTAGGTTTCTGGTGATTGACCATCTGGTTGATTTGTTTGGAGTTAATTGCAAAAGGTTCTGTATCTGTTTCTATCCTTGTTTGTTTTAGGGTTTTGGTTCTGTTGGTTATTGCATTTGGGATTAACATGAATGAATTGCCATTTAAGTACTTCTGTGATTTGGGTATTTATTCTTAGGTTTTAGGAATGCGAATTAACGGCCACCTATGTTATGTTATGATAGTATTGTTGATGTCATTTTGAAATTATTACTTTTAAGCAATACGTAGTCCATTTAGGATTTTAAGGCCACCAAACTTAAAGGATTGTTTAGTGTAGGTAGTTCTGCTCCTCTCTTTTGAAGGAGTCTTATTAGAAGCCCAAGTCACCATATTGAGATAAATAAGCATTGTCCATTATGTGTAATGTGATGAAATCTGTGAGATTCCTCTTGGTTCAATCCTCACGCATTATGTATTATGTGGTGTTTATGCACATTTCTTGGGATACACATTACACCATCACATTGGAGATTTCATGCGGGTCCCACTTTAACTTTTTTGCCCCTACACTTGAATTTATTATAGCTGTTTCTGAAGTTTATTGGTCTTTGAGCAATATTGATCAGCATGTTGCCTCCTTGGAATTTAGAATTGCTTATGGCTGAAATTCCAATCAGTTCCTGAGTTAATATGCAATATAACGCTCTTGTAGTGTGACCTCATGTTGCGTATCCCAAATGCTCCAAGAAAAAAGAAAGCTATGGCTAGAAGATGAGTAGTGCAATACTGAAGTCATTGACTTTTGAGGGAGTGAAGTTATCAAGTTGTATTTAACCTAGCTTATTGCAAAAAACCAGTTCAGTCAAGTTATATTGTAGTTCAACTTGTTCTATTTCAATGTTGCTTTGCTTCACCATTTCTCAGTTATCACACCTCTCGTTATATGGCCATATTGTATATCAGGACTTGTAATAAAATTGAGGTTAACTTCTTTGGGTCATTCACTAAGTTAGTTTTGTGAAACATTTATTTCTTCTGGGACAAAGAAAAACATATCTGAACTTTAGTTAGATAAACATTAATCAGGTTAAAATTTGATGGAGTGTTTGATGCGTGCCACCAGTACCTTGATGATCATTTTTGCGTATAATTTCCAAAGGGTCCTTGATAACCACAATTACGAGGAATAGCAATTTCTGTGTTAGTGCATGTGTGTGAAATTTTTTTTGGCTTGAGAACTGGTAGATGTGTCTCGCTTCGTGTGGTGTCAGGTTTGGGATGATCAAGGTGGAGTTGAAGGGATAAACAATATTGATGGTGGGGTTGTGCAAGAATAGTTCTCATTCTCAACAACTTTGCTATGTTTATTCCAAATTTTCTATTGTAATTTTTAATCTTGATGGTGTTTTGATCTGTTTCATCTCTGGGTTTTATTTTTTGTGTCTGAACTGTTATGCATTATGCTACTATGTTGGCTCTGTAGTGTGGGATAAACAATGGTTGTAAAGTAGTTGCTTGATTTTTTACTTACAGGTTGTATATAGGATATGGCGCTCCGGAAGTACATTCCAAATGGTGATGCACCTTCTATTAATGTGAAACCGTTGAGTTTTTCTATCAAGGTGCATGCAAATGCTCAGCATGAAGATCCAGAGAGCAGCCGTACTGTGAAGCCCAATGTGGATATTGACTTAAGAGAAGTTTATTTTCTGATGATGCATTTCCTGTCAACTGGGCCTTGTCATGGAACTTATGCACAGTTCAGGAAGGAACTTCTTGATCATCAACTCTTACCTAGAAGATATCATGCTTGGTATTCGAGGAATGGTACACACAGTGGAGATAAAAATGATGATGGTTTGTCCTTCCCATTGAGTTATGATAATTTGGTGGAGAGGTATGGAACCTACTTGTCTGTTTCCATTTGATCCATAGTTTTTGCTGCCCCTAATATTATTGCTGGATATATAGTTTCAATTTGGTTTATTGCTTATCCTTTTCTACATTTAGTCTGTATTTTATGTATAATAAGTTGAGTTAGTTTCATTTACATCTGTTAAATTATATATCATCCAAATTTCCACTACACAGGTCTAACATACTCTGCAAGCACTTTAAAATTTGGATAATATCATGCTGAACTTCATTATTGCTATTATTTATACTTAGGTATCCTCATGTTGAAACCGATCAGTTGGTAAAGCTATTGAAACAGTTGATACTGAAATCAGCCTCTCCATCACACGTCTTGAGTGGCAGAAGTGCACCAAATGCGGCCGATGTTCCCACTCTTCTGGGAACTGGTTCATTTTCACTTCTGAGTGGTATGTGGCATGTGCATATACTTTTGAGCATTAAGTACATTTTATCCCTTGCTTTGACCTTTAAAGTTTTTGTTTTGAAGTCATTAACTAATGGTACGAATTCAATCTATTCTCAGCCTGTAGGTGTATTGAAGAATCTTGATCCTTTCAGCCATGCTCATTTTCTTCTTTGGTTAATGATTTTTTCCCATTGATTTCTATTAATCTTTCTCCCTTCGTTTCAGATGATAGAAATAAAGGGAAAAGTGAAGTGAGACGCCCTCCTGTTCACATGCGTTGGCCTCATATGCAAGCTGACCAGGTTCGTGGGTTAACTCTAAGGGAAATTGGAGGTGGATTTTCAAGACATCATCGTGCACCAGCTATCCGTGCAGCATGCTATGCCATTGCAAAGCCATCAACCATGGTGCAGAGAATGGAAAATACCAAGAAGCTAAGGGGACATAGGAATTCCGTCTATTGTGGTATGCGTGTATGTAGTTTTATTTATTTTATTTGGTTATGGAATTTATGGGCTACAGAATCAGTACCCCCTCCCTTCTAACTTCTAACTTCCCCCAACTCCAACCCAATGTCACTGTAACTTAGGTCTTAGGTATTATTTCAAGAGTGCTAGTTGAACCAACGCTCACCAATTATTGTGTTAAGGTTTGATCCTCCAGTAGTAGCGATACTAGCGAATTCACTATTATTAGATGAGCATTGGCTACAAGCATATGGTAGTTGTACCATACCTTAGCACCCACCCTTCATTTTTTCTCTTTCCTTGGAATCTATTGTACCAAGATGGTGATGTGGATAGTATAGTCATGATGTGTTTTTGTAATTGAGAGTATGCAGAAACTTACTTGCAACTAAGGTAAGATATTTTAACTTGCCGTGTGCCTCTTTGGTCAATTGAGAACTGTGTTTTACTTGTACTGTAAGCAAATTTCCCAAACATATCATGCATGCATTGTGCTAGCTTAACTCAAAGGTTGCATTGGGCTCCCAAAATCCTATCTTGTTATTTAAGCTTTTGCATGAAAAATAATATACTGCATGATGATGTTTACCTGCCAAGTAAACATTCTTAAACTCCAGTAATGAAGTTGCTAAATTGTGGTAAACTATTACTGAAATGGTATGGATTTGAGAATTGAAACTCGTTAAATATTCAGATACCCCACTAACCCCCAGTGTGCCAAAACATCAGTTTACCAGAGCTACTTGGATATGTTGAAATAAAATTATTGACAGAATTACGGACATTATAATGGTGAACTGGAGGGTCCATGCGGGATGTATAGCTTATATAATCTTTAGATTTTGGATTCGTTGTTCTACCGGGAAGAGTATTTCCTATCTTAGTTAAGTAAATAGGGCACTGTCTTGCTACAACCTTAACTAGTTCTTCTCTGATATTGGGCTGTCACATTATCCTTTCTGTTTTAATGTCATTCGGGAACTTTGTCCGTGGCCCACCTCTACTATTTTCATTATTTATGTAAAAGAGGCTGTAAATACAAGTTGGGTTTTAGTAATGGTGATGATTCATTTCTAATGGTTCGATGTTGCAATTCCTACAGCCATATTTGATCGCTCAGGGAGATTTGTCATCACTGGTTCAGATGATCGTCTTGTAAAAATATGGTCAATGGATACTGCATATTGTTTGGCTAGTTGTCGTGGACATGAAGTGAGTTGAAACGGTCTAAAAATTCATACCTTTAATTGCATCTTTTTTTTCTTTTCTTTTTTTTTAAATCTCTTAATATACTTTCAAGGGTGACATTACTGACTTGGCTGTAAGTTCCAACAATGCTCTGGTGGCATCTGCTTCAAATGACTCTGTTATTCGAGTTGTAAGCTTTTATTATTACCTAATCTATCTCTCTTTTCGATGCCTTATTGTTATTTGAGTAGTCATTCTGGTAATTCTGCTATTGTCAGTGGTATTTGCCAGATGGGCAACCAATTTCTGTTCTACGAGGACATACAGGAGCTGTGACTGCCATCGCATTTAGTCCCAGGCCTAACTCTGTTTATCATCTTTTATCGTAAGGCTGATTTCTGATTTCTTTAGTTGTATATGGAGTTCCTACTTCCTAATGTTTGGTGTAAAATTATGTCATGTGTCTAGCCATGTTGATCATGCTTCCTATATAATGCAGTTTTTTCTTTAATCAGAAAAAAGAATAGAACAGAAACTTTTGACCATTAACACTGGTACCTTTAATGGCTGTCTGTTGCAAGTCATATCATAGATTTTCAGATTGTAAATTTACCATCAAGTAGGTTTAGTTGCTTCATTCCAAAATTTTAGTTTGAAGCTCTGTTTGCAGGATTTTCAGGAACTGAACATTTCATAATGCATTTCAGTCTCTCTTTTTTTGTTGCTATGTGAAAGCCTCTTTTATTATTTTTTTTGTTCATTTTCTATTAGAACACACTTCTCAGTATATTTGTTAGTCTTGTTCTGCCAAACATTGAGGGGAGATGATTACTGTATTATATTAAGCCTTTAAGGGATTCACCACTTAGTGTCTATTTTCATTTGAAGGGTATTAGTACGATTAATCTGTGCTCAATTTTTTTCTTTCGTTGGAGAAGTTTTTATATTCTGATAAATTTTTGTAATTCATTTGCTTGTTTGTGATTTTCTGAATGTGAGTTTTCTGCACAAGTAAGACTATATTCTGTGAATCTTTTAACTGGTCCAAGTACTAGTTGTGATAGCTATTGCTATGTAGCTGATTTGGACTAAGTTACTGAATGTAGATGACTGTCAGTATATTATACTTATTATGCGTTCTAGATGCAATTCAGACTTCTAGATGGCTGTCAGTATATTATACTTATTATGTGTTCTTTAATTAACTCTGGTGTTTCATGTCCTTCTTTAGGTCATCTGACGATGGAACATGCAGGATATGGGATGCACGGAATTCCCAAGTACATCCTCGGATATATGTTCCACGACCTTCAGATTCTATAGCCGGTTGGTAGCTTTTGATGTTTAATTATTATTATTTGATTGACCATTTGTGAAATGAACTTATTTGGGAATAATTGAATGGACGCAGGAAAGAATAGTGGTCCATCCTCAAGTTCTGGTCCACAAAATCATCAGATTTTCTGTTGTGCTTTTAATGCCAACGGAACTGTCTTTGTTACTGGTAGTTCGGACACTCTTGCTAGGGTACATCTAAATGTCTTTCTTGCACCATCTACGTTTTATTTTAAATTGTTTCTTAATGTAAACATCTGTTTTAATTTTATCAGACATTATTTTTTATGTTACTATATTTAACTTAAAGTTAAATCAAGAATTACCTTCAGTTAGAGCTGATTTACATGCAGGTGTGGATTGCTGGTAAACCCAACTCAGATGACTCTGACCAACCAAATCATGAGATAGACGTGTTATCGGGCCATGAGAACGATGTCAATTATGTACAATTCAGGTCAGTTTGTACTGCTTTGTTGCCAATACTGATTAATGAGATTTTGCTTGCTGACTATGATATTTTGCAGTGGTTGTGCGGTGGCGTCCAGATTCTCTCTGGCAGACACTCCAAAAGAAGACAATATTCCAAAACTGAAAAATTCTTGGTGTGTTTCTATTTGCATCGTTTGTTTCAAGGAATTAACCTTCTATTTGGCTCAATTCCTCCTAATTTTTACTTTGCAATTACTACATATTCTTATTTGGCATTTTGCAACAATGCAAAAATATATTACTGATTTTCTGTAGTGTCGAGTTCTTAGTCACACTAATACCTCTTATGCTTCCAGGTTTGCCCATGACAACATAGTTACCTGTTCTCGTGATGGCAGTGCAATTATTTGGGTTCCAAGATCACGTCGATCACATGTAAGTTTTGCTTTGAGATGGGTGATGCGATATCTACTTTGGTCCTACTTGCACTGCAGCTTTACTAACTAGTAGGTGTGACAGTTCTCTAGGAGACTAGGACCGTGATCCAGTTCTTAAGTTCCTTATTAATGAAGTATTTTTTATCTGGTAAACTAATTTAGTAAAGTGACTGATGCGTCTGTTTTGACTTAGTCAATTCGGGTGCATTAGAATGTTTGCCGTCTTGTTCACGTGTGAAGATATATTCCTAAGTGTTTCGTTATAAATCCAATCTCCACTTGCACTTCCATTTCGGGTCTTGAACCTGTGATCTGCGCTAGGCAACACACCAAAAATGGATACCCCAAATGTGTGTCTAGGACACCGCTTCGAGCGTGAGAATGAGATCTCGGCCGGAAAACACGAGTTTGGAAAGCGTTCTAGAGAGAGAGAGTGCTATAAATGCAATTAATGATCCTCTCTCTTGCTAAGACAAAGGCAATTTTATGTCACATGTGGCTCACTTTTGGATTGTGCTTTGGCTTCCTGGGTGAGCCATTCATGGGTGTCGGGCGAATCCAAGAGTTTCTACGTGATGTTTGAGAATCCGGAGAGCCATCAAGCCTATAGAAGCATCTAATGCACAGTGAAGTTCCTAACGCTCGAGGAATGCGAAGTTTTGCGTTAAATATCTTGACAAGGCAGGAAGCCCAGATGGTAGCCTAGCAAGGTGGGAACCTAGTGGGAATCTTAATGAAGCATGTTGTAGTATTTCAGGGAAGCCAAATGCGAGAGACATCAGATGATTGGAAATGTGAAGAGCTTGTGCACATTTGGAAGTTGTCCAGGGGTCAGGGCGGCGACATCAAAGTATAGGGCTGCGACATTGGTCTTTCCCCACGAACATCTCAATGGGGCCTTCGGCCCAGGGCCACGTCATGATACTTCCCCACAAATATCTCAACGGGGTATTTGGCTTGCTCGCAAACATCTCAATCGGATTTTCGGCCTAGGGTCTTGGCCTTGGTCCTTCCCCATGAATATCTCCTTTTCCCACAAACATCTTTTATGCCCACGAACATCTCGATGGAGTATTCAGCCCAGGGCCGTGGCCATTCCTTTTACACGAACATCTTGTGCGGAGCGGTTTGTTGCGGGGTGTTCGGCGGGTCCTTTGTTGTAAGTGGAACACAATAACATGTGAAATATATAGACTACTATAAATTTCATTTGTTGGACACAGTAAGTGGTTCGTTGGAGCTTAACTGTAAAGGATTCCGATAAAGAAGAAGAAGAAAGACTCTGTTGTGTATCTAGGCTTCGATACCATGTGAAATTTATCGTTTTATGAAATCATCAGTTAAACTACAAAGTATATTTATAGACTACTATGATTGATTCTTTTTTCTATTAGGAACATAATAACATATTATACTCTAGTTATATCTTCGACAAAATCGAATTATTTGGCCATCAATTTCTATTTGACTACACAATATACTATTGGAAATTACTAGTTAGTGGTATTCATCCTCATAATTGTTTGCCCCCTTGAAAATTTTAAATCCAAAGTTGGATGTAATTTTCCTTCCCCTAAGTTTAAATTTTTTATTTATTTTATAAGCTAGCGTACCAACCGTGACTCGAACCTGAGACCTCTGGAAGAGCAATCCCCTAAGTTTAAATGAGCAATAAACTTTGATTTTCCTTCTCCTTTCTGTAAAGTTGGATGTAATTTCTGTAGAATGTAGTGTATTATAACAATTTCACCTTTTGTGATTGTTGAATTTATGCTAATGTTCTTTGACATCCAGGGGAAAATTGGTCGTTGGACTCGGGCCTATCATCTCAAAGTTCCACCTCCTCCTATGCCTCCTCAACCTCCACGAGGGGGTCCACGTCAAAGAATTCTCCCAACTCCCCGTGGTGTCAATATGATTGTGTGGAGCTTAGACAACCGTTTTGTCCTTGCAGCCATCATGGGTTAGTTACTTATTTATGTCTTTTTGACATTTTGATTTCTGTCATTATTATTATGATTATCATTTGGAGCCGGCTGTTTTGTTAAATCATGCATAAACACAGAACGTTGTAATGTTAAAGTGAAGTGAGTGAAGTGCAAAGTAATAAAAGTTCACTTAACTATTGCTGCGGAGCCAACAAAATTAACCAATCCTTTGCTGATATTTGTTATGTTATTATGAGTTGCACCACATACAAATCTATACATACTATAAAAGCCGAATCAAAAAACATGTTAATAATGCGTATTAAAGCGCCACGTCATCAAATTTTTAGTTTCGACACAAAATTTTGTTTAATTATACTTTTAGCACAAATTTCTATTTAATTATAATTTAGGACTATATTTGTAATAAG
>JAYMSZ010002075.1:0-12729 GCA_036897665.1 Pelargonium citronellum
GGTGGCAACACCTAATGCATCCTCACCAACTTTAACATACATAGTATGGATTTGCATATTAATGGGAGAGAGAAAAAACACCATAAAGCAACTAAAAGTAATGAAAATTTTGTAATATAGTTGATAGAACACATGCATGATCTCATGGGTTCGGGTGTGTACATATTTTTAATATGTTCTTAATGAAGTTAAATGAGTGCAATAATTTTATTTTAAAAGACATTGTAATTTTAATTTTAAAATACTCATTATATCTTTTTTATATATTAAAACTCTAATTAAAATTTGTTATACAAACTTTATCTTGATCATAGGCTATTACAATTAATATTGTCTTGATGGTTCATTTAAAAGGGTTCCAATTAACCAAAAGATTTAGCTCCAGACCAAGAACATCAATATCAAATAAACTTAAACTAAAATTGAATCTATATATGTTATATCTTAATTTATGTGTAAACTTGTGTTATATTAAACGATTTATTTATTACAATTCATGCATTATCATAGTCAATATATAAACCATTCTCATTTTTTTGAGTTGTAAAAAATAATACGATTTTTTATAATAATACTGCATCAACCATTAAATAGAGACATCATGCATAAGAGCGTCTAATACAACATGCCGGAGAGCATACTCTTTCCATGCTACTTCGTTCACAGATATTTTAACGAAATTACAAACCGCTGACTCAAACAAATTACATAATGACACACAGTTCACAATAAACAAACCAAATAAACTCGAGTTGAGTTTGAATAACCATTTCGAATGCCCGAGACTACCTCTGAGCATCAAGCTCAAACACAACAGCTTGCCAACCTTTACCTCGAGCCCATTCCATCGACATCCGACAAGCTTGAACCTCCGCCATCCTCACATCCTCCCTCCCCTCCCATAGTGGGAAAAAATTTAACCACAAAAAATACAATCTTTTTTTGAATAATCTATTTATCCCTAATTTTGTACAAAATTTGATGTACAAAATGATGTGGCAAACACTATTTTCTATTTTTATGGATCAATATTAAGTCTAAACGAATAGTAACCCGACACGTAGGATACCGTCACTCTCCCATGAATTTCTAGCGCGGAACGTCCGATTTTTAACACATAACGGACATTTGACTAATTTTAATTCGTCTAACTCATCATCAAAATATCTGATATGTCACATCAAATTGTACAAAAAAAAAATTTGTACGTATAGCATTTATTTTTTTTGGGTAAACCATTGGTTTAATAAAAAAAAATCCACTTCCAATGCACATATTTTGGATAAAGAAGAGTTTGAACTCCAATCTGATGATTAAACAAGTAGAACATTTAAATAAACGTATGATAATTAACTATGAAAAGTATTTATAGTTTGTAAATATTGACTATTTGATTATTACCAATTAAATCAAACGGTTTGACCATAGATAGTAAGCGTGTGGGAAAGGCTACCATTTTGGTTCAACAAGATGAACACAACACAAGCCAGAATTGAATTGAATCCATTATAATTAAATAAATAAACACAAACCAATTTGTTGTTTATATATATATATTTAAAATTCCAGAAAAGAGAAGAAGAAAAATATATATAGAATTATTTATTTAATTATTATATATAAGAAGAGAGGAGACGTAAAAGCAGAGTCTTTTATTTCCTTCCCGTATTGTACCCAACACAACAATAACTCTCTCACTTCATTTTATTTTATCCAATTCAATCTCCTTCTCTCTCCTCCGATCTTAATAACCTAACGGTTGATTTTAAGGGTGGTTTCTGATTCCCAGACGAAAACCCATCTCTTTCCTTTTACAACTCTAATTTCTTCTTCTTATTTGATTTCTATTTCACCTCTAATTCTTTTGTAAATTCTTTGTTTTTTTTGCTTGTAAATTCTTATTAACAACGTATAGATATTTTTTTGTCGAATCCAAAAAAAAAGTTTGATTTTTATTTATTTTTTGAATTCAATTTGCTGTATAAATTTGTGGGTTTTGAAGAGAAAATTAGAAAAAAAAAGGTGTTGGAATTTGATTTTGATTAGACTACGCGACGGGAACCGAAACGATTTTACTGATTTTGTTTTGATTCGGGCTGTGGGTTCGGCTTAATTCAACAAATTTCTGATTTTTGTGTGATGTTTTGGGCGTTTTGAGGGTATGGAGACACTTGTTACCTGAAAATTGCGAATTGGGGCTGTTTCTTCTTTTGGGGTTTGTGACAAAAAGGGAACAGCCTGGGCTTATGATCATTGCAGAATTTGGTGAATCGGATAGGATTGGTTGGTTTTCGTGTTCTGGGTTTTGTCTGTTTTGGTCTCTTGGGTTCTGGGGATGAAGAAGAGTAGCGATGGCCAGAGACCGATTCAGGGAGCTGCTCCTGTTCAGCGCTCTGGCCGGTCCAATGGGTTCATTCCAACTTCCTTCCGAGCCTTCTCAAGCTATCTGAGGATTGTTTCTTCTGGTGCTTCCACTGTTGCGCGCTCAGCTGCTTCGGTTGCTTCCTCTATTGTGGATAGAGATGGTGATGCCAGCCATGATCAGGTATTGGGTTTGAAAAGTTTCAGTTTTTAAGTTTTGGGCATATTTAGATTTTTTGTTTGTGTGTCTTAAATATTGGTTTGTGGTAGTATATGACTTTGAAGGCGTGAACTTGGGTTTGTGAGCATTGGAAGTTGTGAATGCATATGGAGAGCTAAATTAAGGATTCTCATTGGAAGCTAGATTAGTAGTTGATGTTTAATCATAATTTGATCAAGTGTTGCTGTGCAAATGAAACTGTTTAACTGACTAATGTTACAGAACACTCAATGTCATGTTTCCTTAAGGTGTTTATACCTAGGAATTATTCCCTTGACTTGGTTCTGGGTAATTTTCCACCCAGTTTAGTCCTTGGATTATCTTATGCTAGCCCTTTTATGCAAGAGTTTCTGCTTGAAAAATTGAAAGCACATTATTTTGATAAGTACATTTTGAGTAAGTTTTGATGTGTGAGAAATGTGATCACTTCTTTTAAGGTGTTAGTTGAAACTATAATATTGAAAGCGTATCTTGTTTATAAGATATTACAATTGTGAGAAGACATCTTTTAATTTGCAAGTGTTGGCTAGTATCTCCAGATGTTGCAGTCGAAAAATGGTTTGGGGGATGACTATTATGGATGGAGTCCGCATAATGGTTGGAGGGATGATAATTATGGATAGAGTTCTTATGCGCGTGCAATTTGTCTGATTAGTTGTACTTTGTGTTGATCATTGCTGTAATGATCTGGGTCATAATGTTATTATTTGTGTTCCGAGTTTAGTAGTGGGCTGGATTAGACGCTAAGTTAGTTAGGCTTCTTCATTCTTAGTTGGTTTACAATGAGAAATTCTTTTTTAAACAGATGTTATAAATGAGCTTAGTTGAACTATAATTGTTTTCTCCCAGCACTTTCAAGGAAAAAAAGTCTTATAGTTAAGAGTGATTCATCTGATGCATTTTATGTTAGTCAATTGCTAGGGAACATATATTAGCTATACATGTAAAATGACTGAGAACATGGTTTATATGGAAATAAATCATTTACAAAGAAATTTGGCTGCCATCATTGAAAGATTTGTTTTAAATGGGTTTATTGACAGAATCTTGCTTTTACAGTCAAATAGAACATCACTTACCATCAAAGTTGCAGATTGTAGCATATAACATTCTGAAAGAGATGTGACTTTCTGTGTGGTATTTTGTTGAATAACATTGGTTTTAAGTTCTAATTGGATTCAATTTATTGTAAACATTGGGTATTTTTAGCACCAAACTTCTGCCTAAATCATTTTTCTCAGATCAAAGATGAAATGGATTATATATATAGAATATGTCAAAAAGGATATTATCTATATAGATTTCCCTCTCTCAGTGGATAATGCAACATGAAGTTTTATCATCCTTCTATGCATGTGCTAAATGTGGTTTGTGCCTGCTTGTTTTGCCTGTTGTTAATGTTCTTTATATGATGTTTATTTGGACATTATGCTTGTTCCATTGTCTCTATGAAAAGTAATCAATATTTGGTAGTTTTATTTCTACTGGAGTTACTAAACGGCTAACTGAAGTTCCATTTGTTCAAACAAAGGTGATCTGGGCTGGGTATGACAAGTTAAAGTGTGAAGGTGATGCTACTCGGCGAGTTCTCTTGCTTGGGTATCATTCTGGTTTCCAGGTGTGGGATGTTGAAGAAGCAGATAATGTCCGTCAACTAGTCTCCAGGCATGATGGTCCTGTTTCATTTATGCAAATGGTACTCAAACCACTTGCATTTAAGCGATCAACAGACAAGTTCGCCGACAGCCGTCCATTGCTTGTAGTGTGTGCTGATGGATCCTCTTTTGGTGATTCTAATGGTCAGGATGGGTCAGTTGCTCCAAGTAATGGGAGCCTCAATTTCCATGACGTAGGGAATGGCAGTTTTTTGCCAACCACTGTCCGGTTTTATTCCTTGAGATCTCAGTCTTTTGTACATGTTCTAAAGTTCAGATCAGTTGTTTATTCAGTAAGGTGCAGCTCTCGAGTCGTTGCTATTTTGCAAGCAACTCAGGTTTGTTGCATATGTTAACTTTCAAGAACCCTTATTTCTTGACTAATCGGAGTGATAATTAGGTTTTATCTCATGGCATTGGCAGATACACTGTTTTGACGCATCAACATTAGAGAGGGAATACACTATTCTTACAAATCCTATAGTCACAAATGGTGTTGGTTCTGGAAGTATAGGCTATGGACCTCTTGCTGTGGGTCCTAGGTGGCTGGCTTACAGTGGGAGTCCAGTTGTAGTTTCCAATTCTGGGCGAGTAAGTCCACAACATCTAACACCTACTTCAAGTTTTCCTGGATTTTCTTCAAACGGGAGCCTGGTAGCACACTACGCAAAAGAATCCAGTAAGCAGCTAGCTGCTGGGATTGTGACCTTAGGAGATATGGGATATAAGAAGCTGTCCAGATACTGCTCTGAGCTCCTACCTGATGGTAGTAATCCTCTACAATCAGGTAGTCTAGGGTGGAAAGGCAACGGAGTTGTTAATGGCCACTTGCCGGATGCAGATAGTATTGGAATGGTAAATGACATTTTTGTCATGATTGTTTTTGCATGATACTGAAACAATTAGTCACTTTTTTTTCTTCCATAAATTGCTCATCTTCTATCAGTTTCATTGCTTTGTTTGAGTGTGGCCACCTTAATATACGATGTGTGGAATTTGATTTTGTGCCTTCTCTCTTTTAACTTTTATCTGTCAGGTGATTGTCAGAGATATTGTGAGTAAAAATATTATTGTTCAGTTTCGGGCACACAAGAGTCCTATTTCAGCATTATGCTTTGATTCAAGTGGGACACTGTTAGTGACAGCTTCAGTTCAGGGGCATAACATAAATGTTTTCAAGATAATGCCTGGACTCTCTGCATCTGAAGGTGGTGCATCTTGTGTACATCTCTACAGGCTTCAGCGTGGATTTACTAATGCAGTAAGAGCAGAATCATTTTACTGGTTTTCTCGACTTTGATATTGTGCATTTATAGATTACCTATTGTTATTAGTTACAACGTGTCCGATCCTTCAATTGGTCATGCTTTCAGGTTATTCAAGATATCAGTTTTAGGGATGATAGCAACTGGATAATGATTAGCTCCTCAAGGGGTACCTGCCATCTGTTTGCTATAAATCCTTCGGGTGGGTCAGTCAACTTGCAGTCTGTTGTTGCTGATTCTGCTACAAAGAGTAGTGGAATGGGTGTTATGACAAAGTCACCTGTTCGTTGGCCACTAAATTCTTCTTTGAAAATGTCTGGTCAACAGAGCCTTTGTGCATCTGGTCCCCCAGTCACACTTTCTGTTGTTAGCAGAATAAGGAATGGAAACACTGGCTGGAAAGGTACAGTCAGTGGTGCTGCAGCGGCTGCAACAGGCAGGATGGGTTCCCTTTCAGGGGCTATTGCTTCATCTTTCCACAATTGCAAAGGCAGCGACTTGTACGTGAATGGCAGCTCCTTGAAAGCAAAATACCACCTCTTAGTTTTCTCTTCTTCTGGTTGTATGATACAACATGCATTGCGTATATCATCCGATATAGATTCTATAACAGCTGCTCCTAGATTAAGTAGTGCATATGAATCAGTTCCAGAGTGTGATGGAAGATTGATTGTTGAGGCACTTCGAAAGTGGAATATATGTCAGAAGCAAAATCGAACCGAGAGGGATGATATTGATATTTATGGTGACAATGGAAATTTAGATAGCAACAAAATATATCCAGAAGGAATACACGAGGGAATGAGTGCCTACCCTGAAGCAGGAGCCAGAGTCACAAAGGCAAAGATCAGTCCTGAGGAAAAACAGCATTTGTATATTTCAGAAGCCGAGCTGCAGATGCATCAGGCTCATGTTCCATTGTGGGCAAAATCCGAGGTAAATCAACTAGGTCTTTTCTCATTGCTTTGAAACTTCACTCTATCTTGCCAATCCTTATTCTTTAGCGTATGATGTATGATAATACTTATCTTCCAAAAATTGTTTTTTTTTCTTCTTTCTTTTTCAGATATACTTCCACTCTATGATGACAGAAGGAATCAAAATGGACATTGATAATGATATTGCTTCAGGAGGAGAAATTGAAATTGAGAGAATTCCAACTCGCATGATTGAAGCAAGGTCAAGAGACTTAGTTCCAGTTTTTGATTATCTTCAAACCCCAAAATTTCAGCAAGAGAGGTGCGCACCTAAGCTTTCTATTATCTTGAGTACTAATTTTGAAACTTCCGTTTTCACATGTTATTAACTTGGTTATGTTTTATGATCAAGTAGTGATGTCTAATTTCTAAATTTACCTATAAATATAGAACTTATGAATTATGTATTATGCATAATTGTGACTATTTTATCCCACTCTGGTTCCATTTGTTTGATCATAAAGAAGTTACAGTTTTAGTCTATATTATATTTGTAGTCTTTTTTTTTTTTTTTTTGCGTCCATGAGAATGGACTCAAAGACTATATAATTGCTGTTGAGATCTTGGAAATTTTGATTCAGTTATTGTTGATTCATTTGTTTTGTACATTCACAGATTCATGATTACAAGTCCAGATGCTAATATGGTATTCTCATTCAAAATATAATATGTTTTTATTTGTTCTTGTGATATACAGAACGATTAAGAATCATTTTTAGGGTGTGAAAGAAGACTTGAGTATCAAAATTATCGTTGCCTTAAAAATGCTTTCTTGCTTGGATAGTCATTTATATCCTATACATTTGTATTTTCTTGTGCATAACTTTACACTGAGGATTGTTATGGACTGTCTTAATCTGTCAGGGTTTCTGCCGTGGATGGAATCTCGAATGGTCGTTCGCTGCATCCTTCAAGGTCTGGGCTGTCTGAAAATGGCCGGCTTTCACGTAGGAGTAGTTCTAGTTCTCTTGATTCAATGGCCGACAGTGGCACTACAACAGTGGCTCAACTTCACAACGGCTTTGAAGAAACTGGATGGGATGGTTCTCTAATGCCTCCTATAGGAACCAAGGGCGTTGTGAACTATAGTGGAAGCCCGAAATCATTAACCACTCGGCCTGCGATTGTAAATAATAGAGATAGCTTAAAGATGGAGAGTCAACTAAGGTTTGTAAATAATAACAAAGAAGGCTCGAAAATGGAGAAACATTTTGAAGACGAACGCGATGAGTTTGGTTAGAGGTAAGCTGTTATATTCATGTTATATTCTGATATAGAAAAGTATGTTGTTGGAGAGAAGCTGATTTTGTGTTTTGTGTTTGGTGATCATTCAGGTGTGGAGTGATATTCTTTTATTGTCCTGCTATGATGGGAGGTTGTTCCATTAACATTAATATATTATGGGAGCCGAAATGGGCTTTGCTGGACTTATCTGATGGATGATATGAATTTGTTGTGTATACTATCTATTGTGGATTTTTATTTTGTACATAACAGACACAAGACATGACCAAACCAGAAAGTTGTAATATGTAAATAATAATAGCATTACCTTATAATATATGTATCCTTTTCTTCTTAAATCAGTGAAGGGTATTTGTGATTGGAACTAGACAGTGTGTAATCAGTATCATTATGAAGATTACAAGTTATACTTGCTTTTCGTCAAAAATTTACATTTGTAATTTCCATATTCTTCAACTTCTTGATACTTTCATGATCCTACCATCTAGGGCGATGGGGTGTTCAGTGAGCCAAGGAAAGCTGAGGTGAATTGATATGTCGGGTCCTCGGCGAGATGGGTGAACACCGACATGCGTACTATTTATCTTACACTTTGGAATGGAGCTAGAGGGGGAGACATGCAGATTTAGAGCATGGATTGCAAGGATGGTTGGGGCCACCGGAGCCAAGATTTCGAGCATAACCGCGATAATTTTCTCAGTGAAGGCTTTAACGATTTCATGATTCAAACTGTCAACAAAGGTGTGCTTTAGCCTACATGTTTCACTAATTGTCTCACATCTAACATGTGGTTAACTTAATAAACAATTTCATTCCACAATAAAAGGATCACTTTTCTCACAAGTTTAGCACAAAAAATCACCAATTTTCGCACAAAAGGATGTGGTATCTATCTCTTTGCAATATTACTTAGTGAAATATTAATTTGTAGGTGAAAATTGACTGAACTTCATTAAATTTCAGTGTTCTCTTATTGTTTCTGAAATAGTTTTACTGAAGGGTACATCTATATAGTGAATTATTGTGCACTTAATACCTTATAAAGATACACACGATTATGTCAACAAAAATTGAGTTTTAAGTGAGACCATTTCCAATCTTTCATTGAAATGATTCTAATTTTGGAATTTGTATATTTTGCAGTAATTGCGTTGCGTTGAGTATCGTCTAACAAATTGTTTATCCATGACCGAAGAAAATGAACTTTTTGGGTTTAAAGTTAGAGTTAAGCGTATATCCAAAAAGATAAACCGATGCAATTTTAGGTACAATTGTTAACTCATTATACTACGACTTGTGGTATTCTCTCCGCAACACAATCTCTCTAAAAGGAGAACCATGACCATAGATGGTAGAGTAACCGGTGACACTCGGAAATTTGGAGCTTTGATCCTTGCCGTGACATTACCTAATACGATTTTATTTGATTGTGGTGAGACTCAAAATTGAATCAACCAATATATAATAGTCTAAATATCCATTATTGCTTACATACTCGTTTGTTTTTTCGATCTGAAAATGTCTAATGGTGCACTGATAATGGGTACAAACACAATTCTAGGCAAAGTAACAAAAATAAAAATTATTTCATCATCAAGAAGACAAGAACCACCAAAACTCAAAAACAGTAAATGAGTTCAAACCCATAATACATGTGATCAATACTACTGGTTGTGTTGTCTCCTGCGAACATTATACAGGAAGTGGAATAAAAGTCTCAAGGTATCATTTTCACATTTTCAGATAAGCTAGTTCTTGCTTTCAATATAAATCTTGCTTCCAAATCATACTCTCTAGTTGACTAAGTGAAAAGGGAACAATAGTATAAGAAAATTAAGAATAAATACACGCTGTAGATCGTCGGTTAATTAGATTGTAAATTTATACCTCACGGAAGAGATGATCAAGACAGTCCTAGGTAGCAATATCATCCCACTCCAGTTGCTTCCACCAAGATGGTTCTCCACTCACAATTCTTATGGTGTTTTTGTTTTGGCTACTTAGCGGTAGCTTCTTCAGTTGATCACATTGCCTTACAAAAATTTCCTCCAGCACTGACCACCTGTCTGTTTCCCTGCACACTGTCCTTAACTTGGGAAGGCCATCCAGCGAGATTCTTCGCAACTTGGGAACAACATTAAGCTGAGAGTCAATAATCTGGCTCTGCCCTGTTGCTGAAATACGTAGAGGAACGTTCACATGTTGAAACAACTTTTCCAATTGGGGACAGTCGCTTAAACAGACTTCTACAAGGTTTTCAAGGATTTGAATTTTGCCACCAAGTGAGAGTAAATACTTCATTCCTTTGCAGCGCCACACGTTGAGCCGTTTTAGTTTGGATAATCTGAGTCCGAGATGACCAACTAATTGTGAAATGCTCTCAATATCAACCCTCTCAAAGTCACTAAGGAGTAGATACTCCAAATTAGGAAGTAGATCATGATGAGCACTACATCTTTCTCCGGTTAGATTGAAGTTACCGTCACAACCCAAAATAGTGAGTGACTTCAAAGCCGAAAAGCAAGCAGTAGGTTCAAGTGTTGTCAAGTTCTGTAGCATACCATCCAAACCTTGACATTTATGAAGCTGCAGAGAAGCTGCATTAGTACTACTCAGCAAATAGTCTAATCTTTCTTCTGCAGGGAGATTGATGCCCTTAATGTATACCTCCTTCATTACTCCCTCAAAACTAGAATGAGTTGACTTCATGCCAATGAGAAGTCGGAATGTTGTCAATCTACTAATCCATGTAAGATTCACTATCGAGCTCAGAGTTGTCTTGCGCTTCAATTGAAAAGATATCACTCTTAGTCTGGAGAGGTTTTGCAACTCTTCCAAATGTGCCTTTCCATCTTCTACATCTCTCTTTAATCCCCATGCATACACACTTCCTTCCATATCTAGGATCTCTAAAGACGACAACATGGAAAAAACTCCAGCTGGGATGATTTCAAGGTCTCCAATGTTGAGACACAATTTCCTTAAACTGATCAACATTCCAATTTCTCTTGGCAATTCTCCAATGCGAGTGTGAGACAAATCAAGCGTTTGAATTCTTTTGAGCCCTTCCCATCCTAATGTGGGCAGTTCATTGAGACAATAACATCCCTCTAAAAGAAGCGTTGTTAGGTCTGCAAGTTGCATAATCGAAGGAGGCAATGAACTGATATTTGTGAGACTCAAATTCAATACACGGACGGCTGGAAATCCTTGCAAGAATCCTTCTGGAACTTCTTTAAGGGTTTTGTTACCTTGTAAAAATAATGTCAATGCATTAGAGGATTGCATCATGCATTCAGATGGGAGCTTGGTTATTTTGTTATTCATCAATGAAATCCTTTTAAAAGATCCGCTGAGTTCAACTTCTTCTGGAAAATGTGTTAATCCAACTCCTGATCGAACAAGAGATTTGTGTCCATCTTCTGAGGAAGATGCAATCCATATGCCAACATCACGAACTATATCATGCATCGTCACATGCCAATCTCCCTTATCAAGATCCTTCAACAAGCAACTATCTTTTAAATTTTCTATCATAGCAATTCCCCTGTTGATTGAATCCTCATAATTTGGTCCCACGTGTACCAATTCTTCACCCATCCAAGATTGCACAAGCTCTCTATTGTCTATTACATGATCCTCAGGGTATAAACAACAAAACAAGAATAAAGACTTGATGCTCTCACCTTGTAATGAATCGTAACTCCACTTCAATGGGTTAAATACCTCCTTCTCAATGCCTGGAATAGAAGGCGCTGACCTCTTCAACTCGTTCAACGCATCTTTCCACAGCTCCATACTTTCCTTCCTCCTCATTGCTGCCCCAACAACAATGATTGCCAGAGGCAAGCCGTTGCACTCTCTAGCAACTGCTTTTGCATATGGTACAATTTGCTCGACATTGGCTACCTCCCCAACACTTGTACAAAACAATTGCCAAGCTTCTTCCTCGCTCAAAATAGCTACTGTGAATTGTTCATCCATGCTCATCTGCGAACAAACTGCTTGAGATCGAGTTGTCAATACGATTTTATAACCTTTATGAACATCTGGCTGTGGGATGCCCAAACGATCCAAATCAATACGGTCCCAAACATCATCTAAGATGAGGAGAAACTTCTCTTCCCTTAAAAGCCGGTCGTGTAGTCGAGCAGCCATGCTCACCTCGTCACAATCTCTCAAGTCAAATTCCAATCTTTCTGCTATTCTTGTTTGGACTAGCTTCGAGTTCATCTCTTTGGACACAGTAATCCAAATCACCTTGCCAAAAGGTTGATCCGAAGAGATGCTCTGGAGCTTATTGTTGAGATTCTTTACAAGGGTGGTTTTGCCTACCCCACCCATACCCCAAACACCAATCCTCCGAACTTCATCGCGATTCAGCAACTCCATCATCTTGGCCAAGTTTTGAGATGCAGTTGTTTGGTGTTCAATTGAAATTACTGGGATGCGCTCCACAGTTGGTGCCCGACCACTTGTTGCCACTATTGTCAGATTAGTGTTAGCGGCCAGAAGTTTTTGTACCTCCATAAGAGTCTTGCTCACTTTCCTGCTGAGGAAGCACTTAGAGAAACATCCGGAGAATCTTGTGGTGTTGTTTGGCGTCAAGCTCGTACCAGCAGTAGAAGCTGGTTGAATCCGACGACCTGATACAAGCAGAATCTCCTCCGCTACAGCCATAATCCCATCAACCTTTCTTCTCCACGCTTTTGCTTGGCGTGTTGCTCTTCCACCGCCAGATCAGCCAATTCTTGCACCTTCTTTTCAAGATCGTCAAGATTGGATTGGAGCTTGAAGACGCTAGTAGTGGTACGGTAAATGGGACCACAAACAAGTTTACCCAATTCCAATAGTGGAGATGCAATGGCAGCTACTAAACCACACACAACAATGGCAGCCATAGAGTAGGTTCGTGTTTTGGTATTGGCAATAAGAGGTTTGGTGAGAGTTGCAGAGTGTATAGCTCAAAAAAAGACCATAAAAAACATAACTGTTGTAGGCTTAAC
>JAYMSZ010002076.1:0-12728 GCA_036897665.1 Pelargonium citronellum
TAGGTGATAAAGCATTGAGATCCCCCACTTAGAGATGACGAATATTTAAAATAAAGATTTGTAGAAGATGAGACTCGTCATTTAAGAAAAATAAATGTTTAAAATAAAAATACGTAGAGAATTGGAATCCCAATCACATTTTTAAACTATGCATGGGAACTTATAAAAAATGCAAAAATGAAGAATATAAATTGTTTAATGTGATTTATCTATTACTTAATTATATTTATTATATTAAATCAAATATATACATATTTATAATACGTTTGTACTCATTTTTATGTAATAATAATTATGCCTTGCTTATCCGTGCATCGCAAGAGGTTTTATACTAGTGTATTATAATAACCCATTGTTAATAAAAAATACATATCAAGAAAAGAGAATTATTATCAATTACTACTTTAGTAGTTTAGTTTTGGTAAGATATAACCAATGGTATCATGATATTTAATATAATTCATGATTGTGACTATAAATGAAGTCTAGATTAATTAGTCCATTTCCACTATCTCACTGTCATGCAATTTGCCTATATATCATAGGACAACACCTTGGGTGCTTTCTAACTTTAAACAAGAGACTAATGGGTCCTATTTTAACCTTCAACTTACAGCAATCTTTATTTCACCATCTCTTTTATATTTCCATCATCAAAAGAAAAAGAAGAAGAAGAAGAAGAGACAATGTGATATTTTTTCATTCAAGCACGTATCATCTCATGTAGCAGAACTTGTGGTCTGAATCCAGAGTGGAACTGAAAAATGGGGATCAATAATTAAAGTTAGAGATTATATAGAGCCATCTTGTGGTTGTCCTTATAAGGAAAAAAAGTGAGGGAAAGTGTTGATCTTTTATTTTCATTTTTCTTTCTTGATTAATGGAAAAGGTAGTTGATGTATTGTAGGCTAAAGGGACTTTAGAATTTTCATGAACTACACCACTAAATGACAAGTTTAAACATTTTACCCTTCTCATTTTGATATTTTATCAGTAATTTTTATTTTACATATTTGATTGGGTTCGGTTGTCATTAGATTTTTCAAAAGAAGGAGAATGTAGATGGTCTTGACCTGGTACAGTTTAACTCTAATAATTTCGAAAACATCATTTTCAAATGTTTAAATTAGGATTGATTAGTTTATATTTATATAAAAGTATATACTGATTCATGCAAATCATTAGACACTATGGTTCGTTCAAGTGTAGACATATTCGCGTTAGGTGAAGTGGAACCAATCAAATAAATTTTGATTTCTAGTCTATTAGTCTTGTTGGTCGGGAGTCGATAAAATATCTCGTTCAAGTGTGGTGTAAAACTTTTATACACATAGCGTTACTTTTATATTGAGAATATTTTTTAATGAACTTTCAAATCACTTGAAATGTTGAGCTTGTATACTGCAAAGTAGCACGCACACCATCTAGAAAATTTAAGAAATACCCATGATTTCACATTAAATGTGAAGATAAGAATCTCTATTACTGTAAAAGAGGGGGTGTGTAAGTGAAATTCTAAATAGAATTTGAGAGATAGTTAAAGAATTCAAACTGTACTAATAACAAAAATTAATTTCCAAAGTAAAAAAATGATGCATAAGATTACTTATACTCATAAAGTCAAAATGTGAAGGGCAGTGTGTTGCGTTTTGATTGGTTGCAAGTAGATTTAATAATGTCACATACATATTATGAATGTCACAAGCTCAAATAGTGATTTTAATCATCATATGATGATATCTGACATAAAAATGATAAGGGGGTGATGATTAATGAAGCTCATTGATTAGGTGTCAATGATTGCATCACCTTAAAATCCTTGAAGCAGTAGGGTCTTGGATGTTGGCGGATAACCAAGTATAGGAGGTTGTCCAAGACATACCATGTTTGGAGCTTTAACGCGTATTTATCCACAGGAATAGTACGGACGTTAAGAAAGTATACCGTAATTGTGCGTGACTCATCTATAAAGAACATTTATTTTGAGACGGAATGAATATATACCAATAATTGTGTGCAAACTATATACTTTATACATGTAAAACACATGTACCCTGAGAACACGTATCAATAAGCTGCACCCAAATGCAATGCCATTAATGCCCTCACATTCCAATCAAGTTTGATTTTTGGTACCAGGAAAAAGTTGTTACAGTCCCAATTTCAGTACACACTGTTCTTTTTCATCCAACTCCATTATTGTAAATATTGTCCTCTTCCTCTTCCACTTCCAGATTTAAGTACTATAGTATATATGTATATAAATGCTGCCCAGAAACGTCAACACTCAGCTATGTAATATATAGTACAAGTCTCCTGCTCTCTCTTAAGCGTCGGTGTTCTGTGAATGATCCTATACTCAGGTTAGTCACATACTTTTTGGCGCGAAGGACAGTTGTTTTATACCAAAACCGGTCGATTCAAGAAAGAGATTCTTACCCAGAATCCCATTTAAGATTTCAAATACAACCCATCTGAAAAGTTCATTTTTTTCCCGAGATTCTATGAATCATTTGATTCATTAGTTGTGTGATTCTTGCTGGGTTGTGCGACTAACATCTTTTTTGTTACACCAACTTGTAGTTGTTGCGGTTTAAAGCGTAAGCCTATTAATGGATACTAAGGAGAAATCAGCCGCCAACGGCGGCGGCGCCGAGATAAGTACGTCGGAGAAGAGCACCTCAAACGGCGGCGACGTGGTGGTTTTGATTCCAACCGAAGATGCAAAGGACCCAAAAGTACCGGCGGAGTCCAGCTCTCGTCCTCTGAAGTCTGCGCCGGCGAGCTGCCCTTCGCCGGAGGTCGAGCGGTTCTCTCCGAGCCCCAACAAGCCTCCCAAAATCCCCTCCGGCAATGAGACTCTTGTGAGGAGAAAATCGTTTGCAAGCTCTGCTTTTTCAAAACCCCCCAAGTCCAGATTTGGGGAACAACCCATCACTATAGACCCCGAAATGCTTGAAGAGAAAGGCTACATGACCCTCCAAGAACAATTTTTCACCAACTCTCCTTACCGGAACTCACTGAGCAAAGGCTCACCTCATAACAAATCAACCACCGTGTCCATGACCGGAACTCCGGGCCGGGAGGCCGAGGCGGCGGAGATTTACAAGAAGGTTAGTGAGAGTAGACTGAAGAATAGCCGAGTGAAGACCAAGATTTTGGTGGAGTGTGTTGTTCTCTTGTGCATTGTGGGTTGCTTGGCTGCTAGCTTGACACTTCCCAAATTGGAGAAGCACATAATTTGGGGCTTGGAGGTTTGGAAATGGTGTGTGCTTGTGCTGGTCACCTTCTGTGGCTTGTTGGTCACCAATTGGTTCATGAATGTTGTTGTGTTCTTGATTGAGAAGAACTTTCTGCTCAAGAACAAGGTGCTCTACTTTGTGTATGGATTGAAGAAGAGTGTTCAGGTGTTCCTTTGGTTGTGCCTGGTTCTTATTACATGGGTTTCGTTGTTCAAACGTGGCGTGGAGAGATCCGAGTTCGCTACCAAGATTCTCAACTACGTTACTTGGACTATTGTTTCTCTCCTAATCGGGTCATTTCTGTGGCTTGTGAAAACTCTGTTGCTGAAGATCTTGGCGTCCAATTTCCATCTCAATAGGTTCTTCGAGAGAACCCAAGATTCGATCATTAATCACTATGTTTTGCAGACCCTTTCGGGGCCTCCTCTTATCGAGGAGGCTGAGAGGGTTGGGTGGTATCAGAGTCTTGGATCATTGAGATTGGCCGCTACGAAGAAAGGTAAAGGAGACAAGGAGAAGAAGCAAGTTATTGATATGTATACACTTCATAAGATGAAACGAGAGAAGGTTTCGTCTTGGTACATGAAGACACTGGTTGATGCTGTTACGAGCTTCGATCTCACTACAATCTCCACTACGTTAAGTAGTGTTGATGATGATGGAGAAGAAGGTCAAGAAAACCATGAAATTACCAAGGAAATGCAAGTGACTGCCACGGCCTTTCACATTTTCAAGAATGTTGCTCAGCCTCATTCCAAGTGAGAAACATTCATGTTCTAGCATCCCATATGTACTAAAATTTGTTCATTTATATGTATATTCTCTTTGAGCAGGTACATTGAAGAAGATGATCTCTTACGGTTCATGATCAAACCAGAGGTGGAGATCGTGTTTCGCCTATTTGAAGCAGTTGAGAGACGAATTGACCTAAAATCTCTGATAAATTGGGTGGTAAGACCTAATTACAGTACTTGATGATCCGTTCAGCATGTAAACCGAAGAATGCTCTTAATTTCTATGCTAATCTTTGTATGCAGAACAAGGTTTATGAAGGTCGCAAAGCGCTAGCACATGCTCTAAGTGACACCAAAACAGCTGTGAAACAGCTGAACAAACTAATCACAGGGATCTTGATCATTTTGACTATTATAATGTGGTTTCTTTTGACAGAAGTTGCACCAACAAAAGTGCTTGTCTTGTTCTCATCGCAGCTTCTAGTGGCAGTTTTTATATTTGGTAACACCTGCAAGACCACATTTGAAGGTATCATTTTCGTATTCGTGATGCATCCGTTTGATGTCGGGGATCGTTGTGTCATTGATGGAGTTCAGGTAATGTATACTTCGCACGAACATTTCACTAAACTATTTCCTCTTTTCCGGCCAAGCTTATTAGTTTTGTATCCTACAATTTGGTCGCTAACAGCTGATGGTGGAAGAGATGAACATCTTGAATACGGTCTTCTTGAAACTTGATAACGAAAAGGTTTACTATCCAAATTCTGTTCTGTCCACAAAACCCATCAGCAATTACTACAGAAGTCCAGACATGGGAGATAATGTTGAGTTCTCTATTGCTTTTACGACACCTCTGCAGAAGATTGGTCTTCTGAAAGAGAAATTGAAGAAGTAAGTTCACCATGAAACAAGATATCTAAATGTGCCGAAACAGGATATCAATCAAATGTTTTCAGAAACCCTGTCAAATATGGATAGATTAATTCCGTTCATGGTTTTGAAAAAAATTGAACTAAATTGACACGAGTGGATAACCTTTAGACTAAATTGACTCGATTGATAGTTTAGAAACTAAATCGACACGCTTTGAATAGTTGTAAGAATAAATTAGAACTTTTTCTTTGTGAAATATGATTTTCATTGACGAATATTGCAAATCTTTTTTGTGGATGAGTTTTGGTTTTGTTTGAAAATGGTAGGTATTTGGAAGAGAACTCCCATAACTGGCATCCAAACCACATGGTGATGGTGAAGGAGATTGAGAATGTGAACAAGATAAAGATGGCTCTGTATTGCAATCACACAATGAACTTCCAAGATTTTGGGGAGAAGGTGAAGAGAAGAACTGAGCTGTGCCTGGAGATTAAGAGAATTTTTGAAGAGCTGAATATCAAGTATGATCTACCTCACCAAGAGGTTCGTCTCACCCATATTCGATCGGAAACAACAAGCTCCATCCATCAACATATATTGTAGCTGCTAATGCTATGTATGTAATCTGCTACTGTACCACTTTGTGCTTGTCTACTGTATGAGAGTTGTTATTTTATTTACTTTATTGACTGAATAATAAGAAGGTGGATTTGGGTCTGTATTCTTAAGGTTATATCCTAATTAATATTTTGCATGCATTTTACTCTAGCATTTTTTTTCCTCTTTTATTAATTGATTATAGCATTTTATTTTGTGTTACGTCATGTCAACTAAATAATTGTTGATGTGAGGTCACTAAATAATGAGTTTTATTTTTCTTCTAAAATTACTGTTACAACTATTATAAAATTACTGTTACAACTATTATGAGTTGACATACATGTCCTCGTGTAGGTGATGTGATACGTATTAAGGTGCTATAACCTGTTAATGTAGTATGAACCTATCAAACAAACCTTAAGGATAAGGTTATCCTCCCAGGTGGACATGAGAGTCAGCCACGTCAGATGGTTTGTCAATAGACACGTCAGCACGAAATCTCAAATTCACAGTTCCCACCAATCATCCGATTCCCTCCAATTCTCTATCTACCCACAAATGCTATCCAAGCAAAATCTCCTCTTCTGTTCATCCAAACCCAAGAATCACAGACACAGCCCACCCAAAAAAAAGAAAAAGAAATGGCTTCGGTTTCAATGGTAATGCCAGTGACCTTCGCAGCTCCGAAGAGCTCCGACGTCATCTCCAAGCCACAACTGCCTGCACTGAGTCACCTATCCAAGTCCAACCGAGTCAGCAGGCTCCGAGTCAACGCCTCTCTCCGGGAACAGGCCGTCGCGGGGCTTACGGCGGCTGCATTGACAGCTTCCATGGCGATCCCCGATGTGGCCCAGGCGGCGGATGGTTCTCTCACACCTTCCCTCAACAACTTCTTGCTCAGCATCGCCGCCGGCGGAGTTGTGCTCACCGCCATCATTGGGGCTGTCGTCGGCGTCTCCAACTTCGACCCTGTCAACCGGAGCTGATCCAAATCTTGAGGTGCAAAAAAACAATAATAATATTTGTTTTATGTGAATTTTCTCGGTCTTCAGTTCTTTGTCTCTCTCTCTCTCTCTCTTCTTCTTTCTATGCAGTTCTTGCCAATTTAAGTGTCTTGTTATTATTGCAAAACATATATTGATCTGAATTCCGGGAATTTTCGATTTTCTGTTTCAAGATGGATGTTTTTCATTTATGATTCATATGCTTGGATTGCAAGAAAGTGAAGAAACTGTAACCAAACTCTCTGATAGATAATAAGGATAACAAACATAGCAGAGCAGGAAGCACAATGCACACCAAAAATTTCACCCCAAACTCACAGATTAAATACAGAAATTTTGAATCAGAAACCATACTTTTCCCTCTGATTATTTTATTTTTACTCCCTCCAATAGAGGAATTGGTATACTCTTCACAAAAAATTAGCTTAACCGCGGGCTGAGGACATCCCTTATAGAAACAATACCTAAATTCACAAACTCGAACAAGCAACATTCAAAGCTCGAGAAAATCAAGGCAAAATGAATTTAGATATTTTAAAAAACTGGAATGTAGAAACAATCCTACCTGAGAACTGGTTTCTTAACAAAAAAATCCTTGGTTGAAGTTTATGCTACTGGAATGTCGACATTGGTTGTCATCACTGGTTGAGGGAAATACTCTTCCTCTTCCTTGGGAATGTGGATTGTGACCAAATCGGGCAGCGGTGTGACTGGTCCTTGCTTGCCCTTTGGATCCCAGTCAAGCATGATCTTGACTTTGATGCCAAGTACACCCTGTTGGACCAACAAACCCAAAACAGAGGTGTTCAGTGTAACTTTTGAGCCCTAAATATATAACCAAATTGCATAGAAAATAACCACAACAATGAGAACGAAAGAAAAACGATACCTGTCTCAGAAGAACGTGCCTCACAGCTGAGTCGATGTATTCCTTTACAGGTTGACCGGAGGAAATCATATAACCATCCTTAAACTTCATTGACTTGGCTCGCTGAGCCCGGAGCTTTCCACTAACGATAACCTGCATCAAAAAAATTAAGGAATTTCAGAGAACCCATATCCTTAATACAGAAGAGTTAAAAAGAATGACACAATTGACATACCTCACATCCTTTTGCTCCACTCTCCATGATGAACCTCAGCACACCATAGCAAGCTCTGTACACATGATATTAGAGTTATAAAATGTTTGACAGTGCATGCACTAGACAATGCAAAGAACAATGCCAGAGACAAGCATGCTCAATCATGAGATCATGACACAGGAGTAATTCAGATATAGAGCATTGCCTCTTTAATTTTTATGTCTATACCCTTGTCAACATGGAACTTATATGAAAACAACTAACATATGACTCAGCCTATATAACAAGATGACTCACAATCTCTAAATTAAATCCCTATGATTAGGTGGAAAAGATAAAAGGTATGAAGTAAAAGCAATGCTTGTTCTCAGACATTAGATACCTAATTCTGAAACTGAAACTACAGTAAGCAAATTGTAAATAATTCACAGCAATTGCATACCAACTCAGAAGAGAAATAACAATAGTTTCAACATCTTTAAAACAAGGAAGTATCAAAATATAATACCGGAAGCCAGTGTTGAGTAAATTATTAAACTCCCAAGTTTAGAATTTAGAATATTTCAAATAGCATTGATAAAACAGGCAATACAAAAATGAAAATTGTAGGCATTTTGTACTGAAGCCGTTTAAAAAAATATCTCAAATAAGTTCCCATTGGCAATTTGGCATGCAAACAGATATGATATTTCTATCTGAATCAAGAATCTAACTCCAGCATAGCATCTGCATTGGCAGCATCAATTAAATTTTACCATCCGAAATATTCCCCGAAGAATATTGATGATACTACGGGAGTTACAAAGCACGGATGGAATTGGCAAATATAGTCACCCTCAGACACGAGATAGGCATAACAAGTGACCAACTCGCTGTATAGATGACTTGAAAAATGTGAAAGCAGCGAAAAAATTTAAGAGGCAAGGACAACGAGTAAAGCATATAGAAAAGAATACATCCTTAAATGCAAGCTAAAAGAATGTAGGACTTCAACTATGTACCTCCTAACAGCAAGCCCGCCAAGAAGCTTGTAACGTAGGGATTCGGCCTGAGCAATGGCACAGAGACCCCTGTTATTAACCTTCTCAGCATAAAGCTCCACACTATTCTCAGGAAACTTGAACCGCTTCTGAACAACTGAAGTCAGCTCCCTGATCCTTCTACCCTTCTCACCTGATAATTACAGAAAACGTTTAACCATCACTAGGTTTTCATGAATCGATCAAACAAAAATTAGATTCCACATTCCATATAGAAATTAAGCCCATAATTCATAATCACGTATAGATGATAAATGCTTTAATTTAAGTAATGTATTTACCGAGAACATTCTGGGTTCGAGTGGCTCTGATGATGATCTCAGTGCGCATAGGAGTGACCCTGACTTCGACACCGGAGTAGCCATCCTCAGCCAGTTCCCTCGTCAGAACCTCGTTGAGCTCCGCAAAGAATACTCCATCGGCTACAAACTGTTGCCACAGATAAAACTGAATATGATCAGTCTGTTAATGCAAGGAATAAATCAAATGGACATGAATGAAAGGAAAATGGTAAGAGAGTGACCTTTCGCTTCTTGCTCATTGAAGACGCCATGATTGCAGAAATGAGAAGAGACGGCGCTTGCAATTGTGAATCAGCAAGCACTAACAGTGAAGAAACTCTGATGCGGTGTTCATATAGTATATACGGGCCCTTGAGATGCAGCGAAATTGTCTAAGTTTTCTGACCCAAAAACGAAATTTTTTAGGAGCTTAATAAACAAACACCATACTAAATTTGATTTTGTTTTTAAGCCTACCTAGGAAATTGTCTTCTAAGTTTATGAGTTGGACGTTGGAGAGAAAGAAGTTGAGTATGAGGCATATCTTGAAAATTGAACAACTTGTTTGCAATATAGTAAATTTGTGTTATAAAAGAATTTCATTATTTTTTGTCATATAATCAAAATGTTTATTAAAATAAATTTTTATTATAATGTTAAGTGTCACGTTAGTAAAGGTTAGATGGCAATAATTTTTTAGTTTTAACAATTTTTGATAATAAAGTTAACGGCAATAACCAAATCGAAACTATTATCAACCTACTTTAGTTTAGACTAAACAGCATTGGAAAGAATGAAAGATTCATGGACTACATTAAAACTAAAGAGATAGTAAACTGTAAAAGACTTGTGTACTAAATTGAAATAACACGACTTCTATAGAAGTACAAAGACGTTTTTGACTTTTATCCAAACTACATCATTTAGCCCAATACAGGTTGTCTTCAAGATTAGATCAAGGGTCATCAAATATGGAGAGCAAATAATGGATGCAGCAAGAGGACACAATTTGAGACCCGGGAGTTGCATATAATCATAATACCGAGTTATTTTTCATTTTTATCATATAAAATGAAAAGGCAATGAAGTGAAGTTGTGCAAGAGAGAACAGGTAATAATGTATACCCCAACTGAACTAGAAATTTGGTAAATAAGAACTTACATTTCAATTTCAAACATGATAGGATAAAATTCATAAATTCAAACAGAAATTGTAATATGAGGTGCCTGATAAGAAAGTAAGGTAAACAGACAGCAGATATCTCAAAACTAAACTCTAAACAAGCATCCAGTATTTCTCTTGATATACTGAAACAAAACTACACCATGGGTGGAGATGGAGGTATTACATTTTATACTACCGGAATCTCAATATTGGCGGTCATCACTGGTGGAGGGACATACTCTTCCTCTTCCTTGGGCATGTGGATAGTGACCAAATCAGGCATAGGTGTCATCGGTCCTTGCTTGCCCTTAGGATCCCAGTCGAGCATGATCTTGACTTTGATACCAAGTACACCCTGTTGTATCACACCAGATATCAAGTAAATAATTGAGGGCCTAACTAAAAGGGAAAAAGGCATAATACATTTGAAAGAGAAAAACTATGTACCTGTCTCAGAAGAACATGTCTCACAGCTGAGTCGATGTATTCCTTAACAGGTTGACCAGAGGAAATCATATAACCATCCTTGAACTTCATTGACTTGGCTCGTTGAGCTCGGAGCTTTCCACTAACAATAACCTGCAATAAGAAATCAAAATACTTTAGTACACTAAAGGGATGCAATTCAGAACATTAAAAGGAGCAATGCTACCTCGCAACCCTTTGCTCCACTTTCCATGATGAATCTCAAGACACCATAGCATGCCCTGTACAACAGCTTTAACCACTTACTAATGTGTAAAAAAAGAGAAACGCAGACAGCATATATAGTGCTGGAAATAATAGTGGTCAGTGAAACTATGAAAGGGAATATGAATTCAACAAAGCCAAAACAAATAACCTCTAATCTCATTTCTAAATCAAGTAAAAGAAACAGATGAAAATATCTGGAGCAGAAAACAACACAGGAGGTAATTCAACAGAGCTTGACCAGCAAATAAACTCCACCTCAAATAAAATTGAGGAGCAGTTTATCTATGGACTGTTGCCTCATTGATGTTTTGATATCCTTATCCCTTTTTGACAGAATTCAGATAAAAACAGCCACCATATATGAGAGAATATTCCAAATTTCAAGTCCTTCAAAGCAAGTCAAGGAGCCTGACGAACATCAATTGTAGCTATTTGTGTAGCTTTGATATTAAAACCCAAAACTCGTGAGAAAAAAAAACAATAGGTAGCAAGTAAGAACAAAGTATGTCAAATAATACAAAGCTTCTTTTGGTTTCTGGCATTGGCAACATAAAATTTTTATCACAGAGGGACCAGAACAATAAGTAGCTAGAAAAGATGAAGTTCAAAATTCAATATTCATATAAAAATATTTGGAAGCTTAACTCAATTATTGTTAAGCTAGAGAAAGTAAATATATTTAACAGCATCTAAAACTAAATGGAGATATAAAAACCGAGGAAATACAAGCGAGAAAAATTAATGCCTAAAAAACTCAAATATGAAGCATGGCACTTGGCATATTGACAAACATTCGGTAGAAAAGATAAGCCAGAAAGCTGAAAAGAGATAAGAACACCAAAATATATAGAACAACGAGAAACATTCAATATGCAAGCTAGTAGATCATAGAGCTTCAATTATATACCTCCTAACAGCAAGCCCACCAAGGAGCTTGTAGCGAAGAGACTCTGCCTGTGCGATGGCACAAAGACCCCTGTTGTTAACCTTCTCGGCATAAAGCTCCACACTGTTCTCGGGAAACTTGAATCGCTTCTGAACAACAGAAGTCAGCTCTCTAATTCTTCTTCCTTTCTCACCTGATAGATAAAGAATACATTATAATCATTCCGAGCAGCATGAACAACTACCAATCAATTATCCTATTCCAAACAACCAATTTCATGAACAATTTCCATAGATCTTCAATGAAAAGCAAGCTACTAATACATAAAAAAAAAACATGTTTTAAAATGGTAAAAATTAGAACTGACCAAGAACATTCTGGGTGCGAGTGGCCCTAATGATGATCTCAGTGCGCATAGGAGTAACCCTAACTTCGACACCAGAGTAACCATCCTCAGCCAGTTCTCTGGTCAGGACCTCATTAAGCTCCGCAAAGAAGACTCCGTCCGCTACAAACTATTGCCAAAAGAATTCAAAAACAATAATATCAGGAACTCAATACTCATAAAATCATATCAATTTGGTTTTCAATGAAATCACAGAAGCTCATAACCAAAAATTAAAAACAACATCAACTGGAATCAAAACACAAGCCATAAAAATAAAAATAAAAATAAAAATAAAACACGTCGTGGTACAGAGATTCAACATCAGTAGCCTCATTTCGCCAAATGATGAGTTCTCAATCATTACCTTTCGCTTCTTGCTCATTTGAGTCGCCATGGTTGAAGATATTGGAAGAAATGAGAATGCAGAAGCGAGCTCGGCGCTGGAAGCCTGTGACTGCCAAAACCCTAGTATTCGCTAACTGTAACCACCTACATATAAATAAAAAAAATTTATATAAACATTTTTCAGAGTGGGCCGATAGAAAGCGACTCTCTGGGCCTTGGCCAGCCCAACTCTAACCCTACTGTTACCGGAGGATATACTTGGTCATTAAGGATCTGTTTAATTGTGGAGTATTTACTCCAAGTTTTTAGAAAACAGTTTTTTAAAAATTGAAAAACTCATTTAGTTACACAGTTTTCAGAAAACTGAAAACGAAAAACTGGAAAACAAT
>JAYMSZ010002077.1:0-12727 GCA_036897665.1 Pelargonium citronellum
TGATTACAAAACCCGCCCCGTTGCCATCCCTACTTATTTAACACATAAAACCCAAAATTTGTATAGAAACCCACATTATTATTGGCTATAGTTTACATTAGACATTTCCAACTTGAACCAAAAAAATATCAAGTTTAACCTATATTGTACAAAATGCTATCAAATTGGAACAAAATTTAAGAGCATTTAAAATTCATTACAACTTAAAATCGATTCGATCCTACAAATTTTCGACTCACATCAATTCATATATACCCCATAAAAATACAGGTCAGATTGGACAGATTCACAGTTTCGAACAATAACATGAAATCCGATATAATGGGTTTGTAGCATTTTTCGTAATGAGATTAGATTAGTCTTTAATCTTTATCTATCTAAAACTGAACGAATGTGATCGGATATTCAAAATAGATAAATGATTAAGTTAATTTTAAATAAAGTTGACCGGTAACCGGCTAAACCGGTCAAAACGACAGGTCAAAAGACTTGTGTGCAAGTGGACTCTCTATCAGCAAGTAGCAGTACTGTTCCTAGTCCCCAGTGACACGTCCACCACCACTTTACTTTTTTTCCGGATCGATGACGTGTACGGTCCAGATTCAATTCCAGCCCCATCTTAGATTCGTCCTGTTCCTATATTAAATCTCTCTCCCTCTCTCCCCAACTTTCCTCTTTAACTTTCTCTCCATTTTCTCGAGAAAATTTTGCCCTAAATCCGGATCGTCGTTCGATCAAATTCTCCAGATTCCAGATCGGATATTTCTCTCCGTCAGATCGTAAATTCGTCGCCATAAATTTTATCAGATCTATGAAAAAAGAAAAACAAGCAACTCTAAATCAATAATTTTGATTTCATTTTTTTTTGTTTGGTTCGATTTCGTTGTTGTTGTTGTTGTTGTTGTTGTTGTAAGATCTTGCTCGGATTCTTGTTGTTGGAGTTGAATAATTGATTTATGTATACGCTTGTCTCTGGATCTAATTGCTGCGATTGGAATTTTAATAACGAGATTGGGGGAGAAGGAGAAACCCTAGATTTGATGGGGAACGATGAGAATAAAGTTGAAGATGTAGAAGAAGGTGAAATTTCCGATACGGCGTCTGTGGAGGAGATCAGTGAGGAGGATTTTAAGCAGGAAGCTAAGGTTTCTGCGAAACCGAAGGTTGAGTCTGGTGCTGGGAGGAGGGTTTGGACGATGCAGGATTTGTACAAGTATCAGCTGTCTCGTGGATTTTCCGGTGGTTCTGGTTTGCATAATCTGGCATGGGCGCAAGCTGTACAGAATAAGCCGTTGAATCAGATTTTTGTAATGGATGTTGATGCTGATGAGAACTCGAAGCGATCCTCGCCGTCGTCTTCTGGTACTTCTGTAAATAGTGGTAGTAAAATTGAAAATGTTGTGATTGATGACAGTGGTGATGAGATGGATGTTAAGATTGTGGATGTTGAGAAGGAGGAAGGGGAGTTGGAGGAAGGAGAGATTGATTTGGATTCGGAGCCGGTGGAGAAAGAATTTGAGAACGAGAACAGAGCGAATGTGGATGATTTGGAGGAGGAAGAGGTGAAGTCTATTCGAGACGAACTGGAGTGTGTTACTGCCATTGAAGCAGAGAAGTAAGTGAAGCTCTGATTGATGATAGGTTTATCTGGAGTGCAGCTTAGACTCTGCCAAATTTGTGGAAATGGTCCATTGGATTGATTTTCTTTTGTGGGTTTGTTTGTTGTAGATCATTTGAGAGAGTTTGTTGGCAACTGCAGAATTCATTAGAGAAGTTACAGAAAGTGAGTTTTGGAAGTAATCCTTCCAGTAAGGAGTCTCTCATCAAGCTTTCGATCATTGCTATTGAAGCTGTAAACTCTGTAAGTCAACTCAGAGTTTTCAGTTGTTACACTTCAATCACATTAGTCTGGTAAAAGGGTTCACAATGGTAGTTAGGTGTTCATATTCTAGAGGCTCAACTGTTGTTCATTGCAGGTGTTTTGCTCCATGGACCATAATCTGAAGGAACAGAACAAAAGCATTTATTCACGGTTTATTTTTAACTATCTTCTGCTTATTGTACTGCTTCTATGAAATTTTTGTGCCAATGCTTTACTCACGTCTGTTCGTGCACTTCTGTTTACAGGTTGTATTCATTTGTAAAGAGCAATGGTCCTCTTATGTTCTCATCTGATCAGATGAAAGAGGTGTTGTTTCACATTACTTATATCTATACTGGAGGGTTTTGTTTGAATTTTTTTTATCATCCGGTTTATTAGTTTTGAAGTTATTATATTTGTATAGGTACCTAAGATTTTTAATCTTTTTCAGATAGAAGTCTTGATGACCTCTCTGGACTCTGTTGATGTGTTGTTGAGTATTGAAACCGGTGATAGAGATAAAGCAACACTGATGAATAATGGGTTCAATAAGAAGGATTCTGATATGGCTAATGCCGGTTGTGATTTAAGTATTACACAGAAATTGCCTTCAGACTCTGTACCTGAGGAACCATTGGTTAGCAACAACCCTAACATGTATTCAGAGCTTTTAAGATCAGGATCATCTAATTTTAGGGGTAGAGCACTTTTGGTTCCCCTTTTAGACCTTCACAAGGATCATGATGCAGACAGTCTTCCATCTCCAACGCGTGATGCACCACCAAGTTTTTCAATGCCCAAAACAACATATTTTGGAGATGGAGTAGATAAGATGGAATCAGCCAGACCCAAGGTGCCACATAATTCACACAATTCAATAATGCATCCGTACGAGACTGATGCTGTCAAAGCTGTTTCTAGCTACCAGCAAAAGTTCAATCGGAGTTCATTCAATATGTTTGACAGACTTCCAAGCCCAACCCCTTCGGAAGAAGGTGGTGACGTGGGTGGTGATGTTAGTGGAGAAGTATCCAGTTCTAGCTTCAAAACTGTAAATCCACCAACGTTTGGGAGACCGGTTGTTTCTTCTCACATGGACAGTTTCAGCAGGCAAGGACCGGTGACAGCTGGAGATGCTGCACCTGTGAGTTCTATATCTAATACAACCACAAAACCTATAGCCAAGAGTAGAGACCCTAGGCTTCGGTTTGCCAATTCTGATGCAGCTACATTAGATCTCAACCAAAGACCCTTGGTTATGGGGCCTAATGCAGCCAAGCTGGATAATGTAGTAGGAAATTTAAGCTCAAGAAAGCAAAAGACTGCTGAGGAGCCTGTTATGGATGGTCCTGCTCTGAAAAGGCAGAAGAATGGGTTAGAAAGTTCTGGGGTTACGAGAGATTTAAAACCTTCATCTGGAGCTGGTGGCTGGTTGGAAGACACAGATACATTTGGACCTCAGTCATTTAATAGAAATCAGATGATTGGGAAGGCAGGAACTGATCCCAGGAAAATGGATATAGGAATACCCCGTCCCAATACTGGAAGTGGTAGTGTTAATGTGGCAAACAGTGGAAGTGAGATGTTGCCAGTCACTGGTACAAGTACCACAGCTTCCTTACCTGCATTGTTGAAAGATATTGCAGTCAATCCGACCATGTTGTTAAATATACTTAAGATGGGACAACATCAGAGATTAGCTGAGGAGGCTCAGCAAAAGTCTTTTGACCCCGCTAAAAGTTATCAACCTCCAAGCTCAAATGCTGCACTGGGAGCAATTCCATCGGTAAATGTCACTTCATCAAATGTCTATGGATTTTCGCAGAAACCGGCCGAACCTCTTCAGATTTCTTCTCAAATAGCTTCCGTGGTGAGAACTTAACATTTTTCAATATGTTGAAATTGAAATTATGCTGCACTTATTTTATGCCAATATTTGTGAATTCCATGTCTATGTTGCACAGTAGCTAATTTTGGTGAAGTAGCTCTCATTCCCTTTGCTCTTGCCGTCATGACTTTCCTTTGTTACTTGTATAATACAAAGGCAAACGCCTTCACAATTTGAAGTTAAATATAAGTAAAGATTAATTGTTTATTTTGGTAGTAATGAGCTCATATATTCTTGGTAATTAGTTAGTTTTGGTCTTGAGAATGGGTTGTTTGTAGGTTTCTCAATTCACATAACTTTTTAGTTGATCTTCATTGTTACCAATATTATTATAACTCTGATTGGCTGCACATATCAGTAAGATCTGATTTTGTTTATCTTTGCTGTGGCGGTAGTGATAAAATTGCTATAAATTGAAGAACTATTGGACATTTGAAAGAGTTCAATTTGCATCTGCAAGTGTTTTTGGTTACTTTTCAGTGATTATTTGGTATGCTAATTGACCTTTTGATTCTGCAGAATGAGTCTGGGAAAATTCGTATGAAACCCCGGGATCCTCGTCGTGTTCTCCATGGCAACACTGTCCAAAGGAGTGGCAGCTTGGGAACCGAGCAATCTAATGCAAATGGAATGCCTACGTCAAATACTCAGGTGGTCAATGACAATTTGGCTGCCCAAAAGCCTGAGGCCCAGCCGGATATGAAGCAAATACCCCAAGTATCTGTTGCGCCGCCTGATATCGCACGGCAGTTTACCAAAAATCTGAAAAACATTGCCAACATTTTGTCCGTTTCTCAAGCACCGACGAGCTCAACACCACCACCTGTAACTTCTCAGAATCCTTCTGTCCAACCAGTGCAAACTAACATCGACAGAGTGGATGCCAAATCTGTCGTGAACTCTGAAGACCAACAAAATGGGACTGGTACAACTCCTGACGTAGCATCCGCCCCTTCTTCACAGAACTCATGGGGAGACGTTAACTTTCTATTTGAAGGGTATAATGCCCAGCAAAAAGCAGCCATCCAGCGGGAGAGGGCAAGGAGGATAGATGAGCAGAAGAAAATGTTTTCGGCACGCAAACTCTGCCTTGTTTTGGATCTCGATCACACTCTTCTCAATTCAGCAAAGGTATCACTGTGTTAATATAAGAATTGGGTTTTCCTTTAGTAAACTATTTGGAAGTATTTTCATTGTAAATGGGTTCCATCTTTTCAGTTTGGTGAAGTAGATCCAGTGCATGATGAGATATTGAGAAAGAAAGAGGAACAGGATCGTGAAAAACCTCAGAGACATCTCTTCCGCTTTTCTCACATGGGAATGTGGACCAAATTGCGGCCTGGGATATGGACTTTCTTGGAGAGGGTAATTTTTTTTTATTTTATAACAATTACATTTCCTTTTTGTTGGCTTATGTTCAATATAAAATACTGAACACAGCTTTTGTTGGGACTTAGGCGAGTAAAATTTTTGAGCTGCACCTCTACACAATGGGGAACAAACTATATGCTACAGAGATGGCAAAAATACTCGATCCGAAAGGGGTCTTGTTTGCGGGAAGAGTTATCTCAAAGGGTGATGAAGGGGAACCCTATGACGGTGATGATCGGGTTCCTAAGACTAAGGATTTGGAAGGGGTTTTGGGTATGGAGTCGGCTGTTCTAATTATAGATGATTCCATTAGAGTCTGGCCACACAACAAACTCAACTTGATAGTTGTAGAAAGGCAAGGCTTTAGCAACTCGTAATGTTTGATACACCGCATTTCCTTCTGTCTCTTGAAGCTCATTAGGTGATATGTGATGCAGGTACACCTATTTTCCATGTAGCAGACGTCAATTTGGGCTTCCCGGCCCTTCGCTTCTTGAGATTGACCATGATGAGAGACCTGAAGAAGGGACAATAGCATCCTGTTTATCGGTGAGGAAATTCAATTAGTTATTATGAAAAACTTGCAATGTTTTTTATCATTCATTATCGTCCTGATTACTTGTTATTTTCCTCAAATTAGGTAATTGAGAGAATTCATCAGATATTTTTCTCACATCCCTCCTTAGAGGAGGTTGACGTTCGAGCTATATTGGCTTCAGAGCAGCAGAAAATTTTGGCAAATTGCCGTATACTCTTTAGCCGGGTTATCCCAGTTGGCGAAGCCAACCCTCACTTACATCCTCTCTGGCAGACGGCTGAACAGTTTGGTGCTGTGTGCACCAACCAAATAGACGAACAGGTCACCCATGTAGTTGCCAATTCTCTTGGGACTGACAAGGTAATTTTAACGCATGCACTTTCACAGTTTCACTTATTTGAACTCGAATACTATTTCACTAATTATGATAGTATAAGCGAACCATCTTTCCGTTGCTACGTTATTCAATCACATATTCTATTTAGTGGTTAGGACGAATCTGCTCGATGAAATCACTACTTACACTTAGTTGAATAATAGTGTAGCTTCTCCGAGGAAGAGAAATCCATATATCAAGTTTGTCGTTTATGTGTGATCTTGTGTAAATGTTTTCTTTTATTGGTTTGAACAGGTGAATTGGGCTCTTTCAACAGGGAGATTTGTGGTTTACCCTGGATGGTAAGTAACTATTTATGGTCTTTTATAAGTTTTGGCATAGAGTTGACAATTTGGGTTTCGGGTCAGTTTTTGGTATCCAAGTTAAAAAGGCCTTGACCCAAAACCCGACCTTACCTCAAAATTAACTGGGGATTGTAGGTAAGATTTCTGGTGCCCGTGGGTTCAAGTCTAAAACTCTAAATTGTCAGCTCTATTTTGGGATACATGATGTTTTTTGGGTTTTGACTTTTTTTTACCTCATCACAAAAACAGGGTTGAAGCATCAGCGTTACTCTATCGGAGGGCAAACGAGCAGGATTTTTCCATTAAACCCTAAACAATCACTACCCTCATCACTCTAACCTCATCCTCGTAAATTAAAACCCGAAGTTTGATGAAATGTTGGGTTTGCACCGTGCAGGGTTATGCTATACCTGCACTGCTGCTTGTTGGAGTGGAGTTACAAATGGTCATTAACGATCTTGTTTTGGTTGGTGAAGAAGAATACATCCCAAAAGAACATTGAAATTTTTGTTGGAGGTTGGATAATTTATGGAGGGAGGGAGGGAGGAGGTAGTCGAGTAGGGTTGACCTTGGTGGCCGTCGGATATCAAAATTACCAAAATACCCCCAACACCCAACCCACATCTCCTTTGCTTACAGCATACCCTAGCAAAGGTTATCCATAAAAATGGATGATCTTTAAAGGTGAGGAGTTGGGAACAAGATATAAAAGAATCCAAAGGTATAAAAACAAAACACTAACTCAAAATGGGCATTATATATAGGGGTTGGAGAGAATTTTTGTGTTTGGCTTGTCAAATTTCTCAAGGCAACTTAGTTTTAGGTGAAAAAGTAGGTGATTTTTGGATTCAAAGTTAATTGGTTTTGCTATTAAGGTTGCATTAAAGGTGAAGAGGAAAATGTTGGAAAAAGAATCATTTGGTCCATTTTTGTTATTTATTTTTAGTTACTTGAGTCTCTATTGGATGAGGAAGTTTGTTGTCAGTTTATGTTAAAATCATTTTTTGCACTTGAAATGACTGATAAAAATGGTTAATAAATAACAAGTAGAGTAGGAAAATGACAGGTTTTGCTATAGAAGAAAATTATGAGGGAGTTATGGCATTGACTTTTGCTTACTTTGTGAAATTATTCCAGACAAGAAAAGGAACAACATTGGGAGGACCACAAGAATTTCTTAGAACAAATGTATATTCTAGGCCCTCATCTAAGCTTAGAGAGCTGGAAGTTTGGATTTGAACTCGTAGGTATTTAAAACTTCATCTGACCAAACTACTCACAATTAATTCTAAGTTCCATCAAAAACCTATATTATTAGCTGTAACTCATTTAAACCAAGTTTTATGATTATTAAATATTTAACTCGTCTGATTTTCTTCATGAATTTAAATAAATGTAGTTACATGAACCAAAAATGAAATCTGAAGCTAAAAGTAAACTATTTAGGCAACATATTGGAACTTTATTTTCAGCAATGGAAGCCTGGAAGGGAGAGCTGATGTGGCAGATGAGGATGACATGGCACATTGAGGTGGAAGGAATGACTGATGTATGCTTCAATAACCTGTGAATGCGAGTTGCAAGGGCTCTAAAATTGAAACAAATTCAGAAGTTCTAGTTACATTTAACCCTTGTTCTTTTTTTTTTTTTATCGCTCAACCGAAAGCGAAAAAAAATCACTCTATTTTCTTTGTATAGCTAATTCTAACCGGTCTAATAAGATTCAAACTTACGATCGTAATAAGAGAAACATAATTTTTACTAAAGAAAATGAGGAAGATACAAATAGAATAGAACCAAAAGTAAAGGCAAAATGGAGTGGTTATGGGTTTTTGTGTCTGCTATTGTTTGGTAGGCATGTGCACTTGGAATATATAATAGTTGCATTTTGGCTCTTCCCCAAGAAACACACAAACCATATTCACCAAAAGAAAAGCTTTCTTTTGGTGAAAAGGTGAGCATGGGAAAGAAGAGAAAACAAGACACTATTTTTCAAAAGGCCATTTTGACCCTAATCTTCCTCATCTACTACTAGTCCTCAACTAATCCAAATACACACTTGTTTTCACTAGTCTATGAATTTCATTGAATGAATCAATAGGGTTTAGATCAAAATCAATGTAAGTAACCATTTAAATGTATGATTTCAAGTTTAAAGATTGAGATTTCACACAGTCGACGATAGAACATTTTTAGTTTTCAATTGTAATAATGAAATAAATAATTATGAAATAAGTTAGACGAAGAAAACTTTTTGTAAAATTTGCAGTTTACTTCAACCACATTTTTAGTTTTCACTTTTTGTATTCTTTCATATATGACTTTTGTTGGATGCAAATCACATTAAAATTTAAAACAATGAGAATGTAGAAAAAGTAAAATTAAAAGACTATACCCTACATGGTGTGATTGCTCTTATTGTTTTCTCATCTTCATAATCATGGCTTTGAATTGATTGTAAAGGAATGTTTTTTTCTTCTTCTAAGTGCATGTCTTTCAAACATACCTTTTCATTTAAATTCAACCCTATATGTCATCAACTTCTATTAGTGAAAGTCTAACATGGAAGTTAATTAGGTGAGATAGGAAAAATAAAAGGTAAAATACTTGTGCACTTTTGGACTAATGCTTTGTTTATAATTAGTACATATTTTTGTTTATGAAACATGGGTTATGTTAGTTGGTTTTTGGTGCCTTTTCTTTTTTCTTGTAGGGTTTGCCTTTTTGTATATTCAACTTCAAAAGGACACTCTTAGCTTATAGCTTTAGTTAAAATAAAAACAAAAACTTGTGCCACAAGAGAAGGTGGGCTTGTGGTTGTTATTGTCATGCCAAGCATGGATGCAAATGTTTTCCACAACATGCTCAAGTGGAAATCATTTTGCTCTTTGACCATGTATTATCACTACACACACATTCCAAAAGATAAAGCTTCCACTAGGAGGTTCCAAATTCCAATCTTTCTCCTAATTTTAAGCTTAATCCACATTGTGCAAAAGATGTCTTAATCATGTGTTTTATTCAACCAAATCTTGCTTCTTTTCCAAAGGGTAAAATACTATCACCATGTACACTAAATTACAAAAGAATTCAAATTCTACATGAATATAATAAAGGCTCAAAACATCGTTAGAATGACGTAGGTCTGAATCATGATCAAAGCTATGAATTTTATCAATAAATTTGTTTTAAGAGCGGCAGTCTAATTTCAGCATGTTTTAAACATGTAACTCAATTTTCACTCTATTGTTACTTGCACTAATAAGTGACATAGAACAAGTGAATTTGAGACTTGCAAATTTAGAGGTACTACTGACCTTCTAGCTTGCATGTCTAGCCAAAATTGGAAAACAAAAGTGATAGATTGTTAATTAACAAAAGTTTCTATACTTTTTTCTTCTTCTTTATATTTTCTTATACATTATAGTAATCATCAAGGCTTTTCAAGTAAAAACATTTTTGCTTGCATTTTAAGGCAATGAAATTCTAGTTAGCTTCATTGCCTCTTGTCCCACTCCCATTTCCACACATTTTCCAACAAAGGCCTTTCAATTTCTTTTGGGTTTTGTTTGTTTAATTAAAAATGACACAAAGTTTCACAAAAAGAAATGTTTTGTTTTCCCCCAAAACAATAACTTAAAAATAATGTATATTATATTAGTCCAATATAAAGCATCAACCTAGAAACATTTTTTTATGAGTCATGCAACAATCATCTTGATCTTACTCAATAAACCCAATAATGTCTAATCATGTCATATCTATATTTTGTTGTTGCTTGTATGCACCTCAAATTTATTTCTAATTTCATGTGATCTAGAACAGCATTCATGGTTGATAAACAAAAAAAAAAAAAATAGGGTTCATTTACAAGAAAAATACACTAATGAGATTGGGTTTTATTAAAGCCAATTCTCAAAGTAAAAGTGAAACAATACTACCACAATTATATCTTGCTATAGCTAGCCATCCACTTTTAACTTTTTATCATTTAGAACCCATAGGACCCACTGGCATCAACATATACACAAATAAGGCCGCAACAAAAAAAAGAGAGTTGGTGCAATGATTAAGACACACATCTCCACGCAGGAGATCGTGGGTTCAAATCTCATTGCATCGGGTGAGATGGGGTGAAATTTGGATTAAAAGAGGAGAGCTACCCATGTTATGTAGCTCAATTTTGAAAAAAAACAAGAAAAAGAGAGTTAGCTTGTTAATTAGTCTCTCTCATAATTAAAATGAATATGTCTACGTAAAAGTATCTAACAAAATGATCATTGGACATATGTAGAGATGATGATTATAGCCCAACTTATAGGGTCGGGAGTCGCAATCCCCAGCCCAACGGGAATGACCGAATGAGGATAGGAAGATCATTTTTTATCCTAAAACCCCCTCGTTGTCATTGTTAGGCCTATATGTAGTTATTACATGCATTTTTATTTATGTATACTACTAACATACAATTATTAAAGTAAAGTACACACATACACGACTGAACTTACAAACGCTAGTTTTCCAAATAATCATATACAATTATGAACAATTAGAATTGTATTTTCATAGTATGTCCAAAGAAACTAGAACAAGTCAAAGCAAATCAAATCACATGCACAAAATAAAAAAGATTGTAGTGAAGAAACTGAGTGGAAAACAACGGAATAGTAATGTACATTTCTGATACAAAGTACAAACAGATAAGCTGCAGAGGTATATTCTTTTTTTTTTTTAATATTAATTAATTAATTAAAAACAGGCAAAAGCCAAGAAATAAAATGATGGCAAAAGTAGATTTTATAATCATTCATATCTTCTTGATTTCAATTCACTTTCACCATAATTTTGCCTTTTCTCTCTGAATATTTCTGCATATGCTGCTGTCCAGTGACACAAAATTCCCTAATTTTTTTATTTTATCAAAATAATGAATATTTATAAGACTATTTTTGGTGAAATTTTAATATTTATCAAGTGAAGTATTTATTGGCAAAATTAAACTTACAGATAAATCTAAGTAATTTGTGGATGCTCTTAGAATATACGTTTAAAATATTACACACTTATTCCCAATAAAATGTTAATTTAGTTGTGTTGTGAAAGAATAATACATATGCTATGCATAAACAAGAACCCATATTAAAAAAGAAAACCTTAAAAGTTGGGAATAAGTGTGCAAATCTCACTTTCTTTTTTCATGGTAATTTCATTTTTATTGTGGAATTCAAATCTATGTGACAACAAATTGAATTTAAAACTTAATAAATAACATTTTATTGCTTCTTTAAGCAACTATGGTTTGGTTCTTGCAGGTAGCCCCCTCAAGAATCATGATATATCCTACAACCCATCATCTTTATATTTATTTCTTATTCTTACACCTAAAAACAACTTTATTGAATATTTATATAAATTAATTACACTACTTGTCTCATTCAACATTTTATGGGGAAAAATTGGCAATACTGTAAAGTTACTTTCTGTAGACTGTATAGTCTGTACTCACTGCACTGTATTGTTTTGTTTATTGCAATTTAAAAACACAAGAAACCCAACGGACAAAAAAAGTTTTGCATCTCTTAAACATTTTTGAATATGTGATTATGGTCTTTTCTTTCTATAAGTCATGCCCATTATAAACATTTTTTTTATAATCTCTAGTTACAATGTTACATGTTAGCGTAGGTTAGATAATAACTAAATACACAATATTTCGTTTTTAAAAAAATAACATAGTTGGATGTTAATTCAAACATAGAAAACTTTAAATTTGATGATTTTCGCAAGAGTTACGATAAAATTAGTTGTTTTTATCAAAGTTAAATAGTCATTAAGTTGAAAAGCACACATCCGCTAATCCAACTCGTATAACTAAAACTTAGCCAATAAACTGATTCAATTCTTAAACAGCTTAAAACGACAAGCCAAGACTGTTCAAGCTCGACAATATTAATGTTTTGGAGCTTGACAAATCTATTAATCAGGTAGTCAAATCAATGACCCAATTAACAAATCAACTCGACTCTTAATTCAATTATTATAACATTGTCCAAAAACCCAACCAATCGGAAAAAGAAACAATTCTTATACAATCTGAAACGACAATCACGTACAATCTAACCTAAACAAAATAACAAAATTGATCGAAAAATATAAAATCCGACAAACTAGTCAATTTGATCAGTTGGATCAATGTCTCAATTAACAAATCAATTCAACTCTCGATACAATTCTAATAACAGAACCCAAAATTAAATTCACTAGTTGGAGAGCCCGTGCAATGCACGGGTAAGTATAATAGTTAAAAATCTATACTATAGTATATTAAAGTTTGTGAGAATTGATAATGGATTGACTTGTCAGGGGTTTCTGTTTACTTGTAATTTGG
>JAYMSZ010002078.1:0-12719 GCA_036897665.1 Pelargonium citronellum
CGAGAATCTCGTTTTGGCAGTTCAATGCATAAGATGATGATAGATCCTGATCTTGGAAATACTTATGATTCTAGGGAACTTAAAACTCTCCTAGCCATAGCAAAGTTGTGTATTAATGCTGGGGATAAGCCAACATTCTCCATCACACAGATATTTCGGTATCTCCAGAAGGTAAATATTCAACATGATTAGTGCATACATCTCAGGTTTCTTTTATATGAGAATTTCATATTACATGGCAGTTCAAAAATGAGTTTCAGACTCCACTGCTAGTTGAACATATCATCGTTTCATTATTAGTACTTAGGCTAATCTTTACAATACTGTTTTTTTTAGGAAAATTTACAACATGTTTATATGAGAATTTGGTTTGGCTGTCTTTTTCTTGATTTCAATGTAGCCAACAAATTAGAATGCCTTGGCATTATTATCAAAAAAAAAAAAAACAAATTAGAAAACAAAAGGAAACAACTGTCCTAGAGTTTCACTCAGCTATTTTTTTGTAGCCAGATTCCAATCATTCATATCAAGAAACAGAAACTACTAGTATTACCAAGAAACCAGCCCAGATATAACATTTTAGTGAAAATGCAAATACATAGTCACTATTCATAAAACTTGGGAACAACATTACACAGACAATTGTTTTACCATTTAAGTTGAACTCAACACACTCCCAGTTTCTGCTGTCGCTACTCAACAACTCAGCTTCCGTTTTTTCACAGTATCAAAAGTACAACCCAGAAAATCATTATCACTGCTGAGCACATTGCACCCTTTGACCTCCACCATGCATGTTTTCATCCTCTTCCTCGTAAGCCTCGCCCTGAGCATGCTGCTTTCTCCGCATCTCCTCTTCAATGTTGACGTCATGTAGTGTTGTCTCTTCACATTCATCTAGCTCCATGTCAGTCAGCTGGCTGGACTGCCTAGGCGGTAGCACAGCCTCCAGCGCCTTAACCTGGTCCGGGCTCAATGAATCAGGAAAGTCTACAGTGAAGTGAATGTACAACTTCCCCTTCATAAATGGCCTCTGGTACAATGGCATTCCTTCCTCATTAATAGCTTTGTATGAATCTGCATGTTTAAAGACCAGATTAGACTCAAGACCTTATATAATAGTCCAATGAAGTCTCACATTCCATAAGTTCATCTCTCTATCACTTGCCTGGCTTGACAACTTCCCCTGGGTTTGACTTGATAAGTAGTTGTCTTCCATCCAGGTGAGTCAGCACAAACTGAAAGCCGCAAAGAGCCTCTGTTAGAGAAAGAGTGTGTTCCACAAATAGATCTTCACCCTTTCTCTTGAACTTAGGATGTTCCTTCTGCTGAAGAACAAACACTATGTCGCCAGTGACCGTGTCAGGCTGCAAAATAGAAAGATGCAGTCAGTTCCATAACATGGAAAAGAAATAGCAAGGGCAAAGACCTTGCAATAAGTAGATTACATACCGCCTCATCTGCTTCTCCAGGGAATGTGATTTTCTGTCCATTTTGCATTCCCTTCTCCACAATTACTTCCAACACCTTCTTCTCCTGCACAACTTTCTCTCCTTTGCACTGTGGACATCTGTCTTTATCACTGATGGTCTCTCCAGTACCCTTGCATTCATTGCAAGGATGCTGCATCTGCTGAATCATAGAGGGGCCAAGATGCCTGATTGAGACTTTCATGCCAGTTCCTTCACAACCAGCACACTGCATTGAAGCTCCAGATTTTGATCCTTTGCTGTAATTGTCCACATTTTACCATCCCATATTAGCATACAACATGACATACAAATGTAGCACATTGGCATTCATGTGCAACCAAATACTCACCCGTTGCACTTGGAGCATATTACATTTCGGGAGAGGGAGAGCTTCTTGGATGTCCCAAGATACAGATCCTCCAATGAGACTTTCAGGGGATGAATCACATCCTCTCCCCGCTTCTGCCTTCTTCCCCTGCCACTACCACCTGCTCACAGACGTATACACGAATTTATGATCAGATCAATGATCAGTGTTCACATGATTCCAAGACACACCACAATAAAACAAACACTTATATTTGCAAGGGTGTAAATCACTGACTCATACCTCCAAAGGGGCTCCCACCAAAGAAAGATTGGAAGATATCAAATGGATCGTGACCACCGCCACCCCCACCCATTCCTTCCTTGAGTGCATCTTCACCATATTGATCGTATATCTCACGCTTCTCAGGGTCACTCAGTACCTCATAAGCTTGGGCCAGCTCTTTGAACTGAAACAATCATCTAGAATGTTAAGGTCAACTATAAAATCTGAAAGCAGCAACAAATCACAAGGTTAATTGTCACTTGTCAGACATACCAAAAACCATCATTATAGATATAGACCAAATCTAGGAGAAAAATCATGAAACTGAACCAAATAAAACACCACTCAATAGCATTTGAATTCACACTTGGATCTCACCTGTTGAACCATTAGTTTTCTCTAGGAACTAAGCTATGGACAAATAGCATAACCATACCACAATTCTATGGTAAACAACACAGTCGAAACAACTAAGAAGTTGCTAAACAATGTGTAATGTCAGTGTACAACTCAATGTGCCCATCAGATAATAATTTAAAATGCCAAATCCCATTTTGACCTTTTATTTTCTGTTCCTCCATTTTCATATCAGATTATAGATAACTAATTACACTCCATTTCCTATTACTCAATTTTATCGTTAACCAAACAGACCAATAAATCAGCTGCAAACAATGCATAATCTCAATCAGCTGCCCATCAGGTTATAATTTAAAATGTTAAATCACATTTTGACCTTAAACTTTCTGTTCCTAAATATTCTTATCAGATTATGAATACCCAATTACACTACCTTTCATTGTCTATTCCAGTATTCCTCAATTTTCTTGGTAACCAACCAGACCAGGATAAATTAAGAATCAACTGCAAATACCCATCAATTACAATTCTAAAAGCCAGGTCTCTTTCTCAATCTTTAACTTTCTGCTCCTCCATTTTCTCATCCTATAATTAATACAAACTTACACTACAACCTTTCATTTTCTGTTCCTCAGTAAGCAACAACGATCAACATAGGTTTGACCCAAACGCAATATTCCAGAGTCAACATAGACATTGAGATTACAAACAGACAGAAAAAAAATTAAGAAAACGGCTCCAGGTAATAAAAAATCATGCAATCACAATCACTAGAACTTAGATCAATGTGTAATCTCAAAGTACAACTCAATATGCCCGTCAGATTACAATTCTAAAAGCCAAATCTCTTTCAACCTTTAACTTTCTGCTCCTCGATTTTCTCATCTGATTGTATATACAAACTTACACTACACAACCTTTCATTTTCTGTCCCTCAATAGGCAATCACCATCAACATAGGTTTGATCCAAACACTATACCAGAATCGACACGAACATTGAGATTACAAAAAGACCAAAAAAATTAAGAATCTGCTACAGATACCCAAAAAATCACGCAATCACAATCACGATGGCTTTGATCCGAACATAAAATACCAGAATCAAATAAACAACGTGTAATCTCAATAAACAAATCAATATGCCATCAGATACTAATGCAAAATCCCCAAATCCCGTTTTGACCTTTAACTTTCTTCTCCTCAATTTTCTCATCAACACTCCGACCTTTTATTTTCTATTCCTCAAAAATCACGCAATCACAATCACCATAGGTTCGATCCGAACACAACACACCAGAATCGACGTAAACAATGTGCAATCAAAGCGAAACCTAACGGTTAAATTAACGGGAACACAAAATTACCTTCTCGGGATCACCTCCCTTGTCGGGATGGTTCTTGATGGCAGCTTTCCGGTAAGCCTTCTTGAGATCCTCCGGCGAAGCATTCTTCGACACTCCGAGCCCCTCGTAATACCTCGTATTGTCGCTCTTCTTCGGCGCTCTTCCGTACATGTCGTCTTCTCAGATCGGTCTCGTCTTCGATTTTTCAGGAAATTTTACCGTTGAATCAGGAACTGCAAGGTTCGTATCAATGGAAGTCTGAGAAAACGCAGAGCTCTCAGATTGTTCGCAGCAGAGAGACAGAGACTGTGCAATAGGCAGAGTATTTATACGGTTGTGATCGTTACCGTCGTTGGCAACGGACGGCTGCGATTGAGTCCCGTGATGTGGCGTGTTTTAGGAAAGAAGGTTCTAGAATTTTTATTTTGGTCATTTTCTTTTCTTTTTCGGTGGAGCGCTGGGCTGGCCATGAAATCGTTCTTCTAGAAACTTCTTAGCAACGAGTTCAACGTTTTAGTTCACACGTGCAATATTTTTTTTGTTTTTTGTTTTTTTTGAAAGATGCAATATTTTTTTTGTTAGATTTGTGAAATCTAGATAATAATAATAATAATAATAATGAAAACATTATTCATGTGTCAAAAAGATGCGTAATTCATGTCGGTAACATGACATAAAATAGCATATTTGACCTCACTCGTTAGGTAATTGTGTCGTGTTCGTGTCTAGTCTTCAAAACACGCACATGCAATGCACATCCGACATGCACAATTAATTATACAATTGTAAATTAATTATAATAATATGTCAAATGTGTTAAATATATCGAGCAAAATGTGTTGAGTCGTGTTCGTGCCAATCATGTAATGTCATGCCAACACGACTTATTTAGTTATCACATCAAACGTGTATTATTGGTGTTGAATCGTACAACACAAAAACGAATTTCAACGCAACACAAAACCAACACACACACTAAAAGATGCATGCACCATCAACAAGCAAACCTTCGCTATTTTACTATTCATCGATGATTAAAATTTTGTCTATGTCCTCCTCAACAATACAAGTATTCGAGTTTAGCAATACGATGGACTCTTCGAACATCTCATTATCTCGAAGAAGTGTATCAGATACTCGCTCATACTAAAGTTACATAACAATTTTTTGGATTGTGATACAGTGTAAGAAAATATGTAATTCTTAGTTTATAGACTATATATAATTGCAGTACACCATGAAAGCAGTCATAATACTTGTTTCACCAGTAGCACGGTCACATGATAACTAATAAGATGAATGTGATCCATGGAACTTTTTCGCCATAGAAATGTATTCATTTGTTGTAAACGAGGGTCTCATCTTTTATTATACGTTATCTCAACGTTTTCTCATTTTGGATTAGACTTGATGATGCAATTAAACGACTAAAACTCAACAACCAATAAGTACATACCCAACACCAAAAGTTTAGGCCAAAATATATTTTGTGTGTATATATTGCAAATTCGAGTCATATAGAATCAGTTGATTATCATATCGAGTTGTGTTTGTCATTGATAAATTGTTGATCAAGTCGGACAAACATGTACTCTCCAAATATATGTATACTCCACAAAGACCCAAAACACGATATGCATTCTTACAAGTTCGAGTGACATAAAATAGGCTCGGTCAAATCCGAAAGAACCGCTATGTTAAAGTCGACCCGGAGACCAAAATTTCCGGTTCACTAATGTAACCGGTTCGGTGGGGACACACCGATTTAGCATCCCCGTGATTGACTCTTCGGCTTCATGCATGAAAACGACCCGACGGTCACTACACATTCTAAACTACGTCGTTTTGCACTGCTTCTCTCCCACCTTGCCGGCTCTTTTATCTTTCTAGAGAGAGAAAGTGACTGTAGCAGACGACGAAGAAGAAAGCTATAGAGAGAGAAAGTGCGGGTTGTTCGCTTCGATGATTGGAGATTCTGATAATCTCGAAAGGTGAATTGGAAAAGGAAGAGACGTTGATGTTTTGTCTCTTCGCAGATCCACACCTCTAAAGGTATCGCTATCGCCTTTTTGTATCTTCTCCTTCTTCACTGCGTTCGTTTCTGCATTGCTTGAAATTTCTGGTGATTTGAGCTGCTGGACCTCGCGATCGATTGATCTGGTTCGATTCTACTGATTTTGTTAATTTCTGGCTCTGAATTTGTCAATTTCATGGTTTTGATTCGGTTTTTGCATTTTTGTTAACCTTTGACCAGCAATTGAGTTTGTTTTTGGGTTGAAAAGTCGATTGTGTGAATCACGAGCATTGGTTGTTTATGACATTACTGTCATTTTTGAGCTCTTGAGATTAGATTGAGATACAATTCTATATTTGGAAATTATGAGATCTGCAGTCTGTCACTATATAAGAGATGATGGCTATTTATGATAATCTACTGTGTATTTGTGCCTTTTGATAGAGTCTGTTTATGTGTGCTACGAATTTTGCGATTTTGTTTACATGTTTCGTTTACGAGGATGAAGATATGGGAGGATCACATTGCTGTTCTCAGTATCAGCTTGTCTTAATCTGCTGAATTTTTTGGAGTGAATTTATCTATTCTTAGTTCAGTGTCAGCTTGCAGTTGTAATTTATGTTTTCAGTTGGTGCGTTGGATTGCATATGTGCTTGAGTAGTGGTAATGCCATCATGCGAGTCTCAGTTTTAGGAGTTGCTGATGCTACTAAATTATGTAGAGGATAAATTAACCAATTCCTCCGGAACATAGGACTATAGGGGGGCAAGGGTTTGGTTACGTTTTCAAAATTGGAACTCATATTCAAAGACCTTTGTGAGGAATGAACAGGTGTAAATTCTCTTGATTCTCTTTGACATTCAGCCAACTGTGGATCAGAAAACCCACACTACTCGTGCTAATGCTGAACCCATGTAAAATTATTCACTTGATATCCAATGTGACATTTAGACATGGTATAGTGATCCATCAATAGCTAACCTATAATATTAAATAGGATAAGGGATTGACCATCTTCTTAATTACATTGGATATGGTCCTCACAATTCTATAATGTCACGTGGATAAAGTTTCTCTTCTTAAAGTAGATAAAGTCTCTCTTCTGAAAGTGCCTTAATTTGATACAACTATGGAATCTGTTAACTGATAGAGTAACTAAGTTCACTTTCAAGACTGAAGCATCATCTTAGACTTTTAGTTGCAATTATGTAATTCATTACAGGGTATCGGTGTCCTTGCTATAGCTATATCTGAACCTGTGCCCTTAGAAAGAAACAAGGATTATGAGTTTCTTCATTTCATGTAATATTATTTTACATCTTAATTATTATTATTATTATTTGTAGTATCTTATTTTCAGTTGCTTTATCAATATGATATTATTTCAAACACAAATTATCAAACTTGTTTTTTCATAATCAGTCTTCTTCCGCTGCTAAAGTTATATTAAAGAGCAGAACAACTTACATTATTGTTATTTATGCGCTTTTCTCTGGCAGTTTTTTTTCTTTATTTGCTGACCTGACTGATGCTATGGGGATATCGGGAAAATGGATTAAAACATTGGTTGGATTGAAGAAGTCAGAAAAGTCACCATCGTCAGAGAATAATGAAAGTGTAGGTTTTACTTCCCCTTTTGTATGCTTCCAAAGAAAAAACAAATAAGAATTAAACCTTTCTTTTTCAATCGGCAGCAGGGATCTAATTTAGTTTTTCCACAATTCTTTTGAATACAAGTCTCTGCACTTGTTAAAGTTAAATGCTTCATACCTTATAGGTAATAGTGACAAGTTCAATACATTTGTTGCAGAAATCAGCTACTAGCAAGTCTCGACATCGAAGAAAGCATTCTATTGAGATTAATACTGACAAGCTTCAAGATGAGTTAAATCAAAATGCGAATCCAACAGTTGGAGATGCCAACAGTTCTTCAATCACCGATGTTGTTGCTTCACCATCAATCACGCTTCAAGTACAAGATACAACTCACAATCAACAAATTCTGAGAGAATATTGGGCTGCAACACGCATCCAAACTGCTTTTCGAGGTTTCCTGGTACTGGCTGGGCTCTGTCATCTTTTAGTCGTATATTGTTGGTGCCTGCATTTTTTAGTTAAAGATGCATATGCGATCAATCTTCTTATCCTTAAATTTACATGTTACTATTAGTATTGTTCAACGTCATGTCCAGTGGTTTATTCTTGAATCCTTATCCTTCCTCCTTCTTTAGCCTTTGATAGTAATCAGGCCCAGGAATACTTTAATTCAACCTAAACTTATTTCTTCAACAGATTGTCTTGGAAATAATATAAGTTAGTTATTTGCGTTCTTTGAACTACTTAAACAATACTTATCATATCCTTTCTAAGGTTGACTATAGTTTTCTTGAAACTTGTCAGGCTAGAAGAGCTCTACGGGCTTTGAAAGGACTGGTGAGACTTCAAGCCCTTGTCAGAGGCCATGCGGTAAGAAAGCAAGCTGCAATAACGCTTCGCTGCATGCAAGCCTTAGTAAGAGTCCAGGCTCGTGTGCGTGCAAGGCGTGTTCGTCTGTCGTTGGAAAGTGAAACAGAAGAACATAACTTTCAGCAACAACATGTAAATGAGACTCGTGTGCGTGAAATAGAAGTAAGGAACCTGCCCTCCTCTGCTAGTCATGGAAAGTGTTTATTGTAAGGATTACGGACGGTATATCATATTTAGGTCTTAACTGCATTATGGCATTTTTTACTTTTATACAGGATGGATGGTGTGACAGTGTAGGGTCTGTTGAAGAAATTCAAGCAAAGTTATTAAAAAGACAGGAGGCTGCAGCAAAGCGTGAGCGAGCCATGGCTTATGCTTTGGCTCATCAGGTGAGAATGTGATAGCATCCTTGCTGATGAACAAAGAATCTATTTGTAATGATATTAACAACTTGCATGAAATGAAAACTAGTCCTTAGAAAGAGAGGTAGAAACTGAAAGAGAGGGAGAAAGGAGGAGCCTACACTGCCTGTTTGGATTCTTGGATATAATTTGAAATTCTGAATTCTAGGCAAATCCAGTGTTTGGATGTTCAAAGAAATTGGATTTGGATTTGCCTCAATTCTTGTAGGATTCAAAATATGTCTACAACATGGGGTTTCAAATGAGAAGCAAGTTAAAACAAGTACAAAGATTATAGGTAACAACTAAAATACTAGTTTTTTCCCTACATTTTAGCTTGTAATAAAAATCATGTTTCCACAAGGAGCGGGAAATTTGAAATTTAAGCTGCCAAAGTCAAATTTCCAGCTTGTTCTTTGTATTATTATTTGTGGAAAGAATTTCAACACTTTTGTTGAATTATACAATGCTGTCTAAATAAAATACAATCTTTAATTAGCACTATGGTCCATTTAAATATTTAAAAATCATGTTAAGTTCGTATCAAAGATCTTTAAGCTCCACTCATAATGTGTCCTATGAGGTGTTTCTTTTGCAGAAGGGTTAATGTTGCTATTTTTTTTTTTATCTGCAGTGGCAGGCAGGCTCAAGGCAATTGGCTGTTCCTTCTGGTTTTGAACCTGATAAAAGCAGCTGGGGTTGGAACTGGTTGGAGCGATGGATGGCTGTACGTCCATGGGAGAATCGCTTTCTTGACATTAATCTAAGAGAGGGAGTGATGATTCCCGATAATGGATGTGCTGAGGATACGAATGGCTCTAGATCACAGTTAAAATCTGCTGGAAAGAAACCTGTTTCGAATCATCACTCCAACATTATTAGTCAGAAGATAGGACCATCTCATTCCGATGGGAGTAATTCTTCATCTAGTAAGTCAACAAGTGCACTAGAAGCATCCAATACAATATTCGCCAAATCGAAGTCTAAGCCTTTTCTTGAAAATTCAGTTCAAGAAGCAAACCCGGGACCTGGTATTGGTTTGAGATCCCGTAGCAACCCAAAAGAGAGATCCACACAACCGGAAAGGCTGGCGAAGAAGCGATTATCTCTGCCTAATAGTGGTACGCTCTCTCTTCCGAGATATCTGTGCAAGCTTTAATATGATGGCCCCTTTGAAAGGACTGTCCAAACTAGTTAGGAGCAACAATGCTCGTACTTGGCTCAATTGCAGATTCATGTCCAATGTTTTAGTTCCAACACATGCACAACTAGAGCTGACAATTTGGGCCCAAACTTATGGGTACCCAAAATCCGACCCACATTTTTCAGCTTCAGGTCACATGAATTAGGCCCAGTTGATTTTTCGGGATGAGACCACACCTATTGCGGTTTGAGTTAGGAATTTTCAACCCAAACCCGAATTGCTAGCTCTATGTTAACAACCACCGAACCTTTTAGGCCCCATTTATGATTATGTCTGGATGAAGTATTATTTGGGCAAAATATTCATAATGTAGAAAACTTATTATAGTTTATTAATGGAAAAGTGACAGAAATGATCTCTCAAGTATCAAGACCTGACCAGTTTGGTTCCCGAACTAACTGTGTGCCAAAATGGTCCCTCAACTGTTGGAGAACCGACTAAAATGGTCTCCCACATTAATTTCCGTTAGTTTTTTTGCTGATGTGGCATTGAAGAAATAACAAAGATTGAAACTAATATCTAAAGGATGTTAATGCCGGAACTATTTTGGCCAGCTTCCAATAGTTGGTGAACTAATTTGGCATACAATTTAGTTTAGGGACCAATTTGGTAAGGTTCCAATAGTTCAGAGACTGTATTGGTAGTTTATTTTTCATTAACTGGATGGTGTGTTCTAATTTTGGTTTGTTTTGACAAATTCAAGGCGGGTCAAAGAAGTACACTGAATAGGCTTTTGATGCCTTAAATGGCCAATTCCTTCTTATTATAGTCGGGATCTAATTAGACCAATTGTTAATTGACTCGTCTAAAGTAGGCTTATTCTTCTAAAATGAATACTTTACTGAGTATATTTACTTGGTTTGAGCAGGCCGAGGACCCGGTGCTCAGGTGGTCCGGCATCCAGCTAGAACTGCAGTCAAAGGGACACCCGTCTCTCAGAAGCCCAATAAGGAACGATCTAAAATCAATGGAAGATTAGATTCAAATCCCGTGCAGTCCGTGGCATAAGAATCGCGCAGAAGTCAACTCGTTCAGGCCGTTTCTCCATCCACGTGCTGCTATTTGATCATTTTGTACATACGGGTTTGCAATGCGAGGAGATGCGATCATGCTATTTTGTGCCACTGGCGCCAAAGCTTCTGCGAAGGTCTGGTCGGGAAGATTGGCTTTGCTTGCCGCGGGAAATAAGTAAGCGCAGCAGGTATGATTTGTGATTGTTATAAGCCATCTCTATATACATATTGTTACGGTTATGGGATCATGTAGTATTTATTTGAAAATGTTCAAAATCCTAAGAGCAGCTTGCATGCATTGAGGTTAATGTTATTGTTAGGCTTCTTTTTCCACTCGAGTTGTTGAATAATGAATATGTTCTTGTGATTAGTCACACATTAGAAGTAAATTTGAGATGTGTATTTAATTTGTAACGTTAAGTGTATTATTTTGATCAAGTTGTGTAACGATGATAATGTCAACATGATCCGAGCGAAATACATGTGTTTTACATCTACTTATGTACATTTATGGTGAGAAAATAGGTAAAACTGAACTCACAAATAATTATCCGTGTGAAAGATAACGTATGTGTGTGTGGATCTAATCAAAAATCAAATGCCAACGAAATATTTAGCCGATCACTTTATTTGTAGATCGCTTAACAAATGAAAGCTTTGAGCAGCGAAATTTAGTACAAAGAGCTAATCTATCACAAATTATAAAACCAAAGACATTGTTATTCTTTTACTTGATATGCAAAGCTAAAAATACCTAAAACGCATTGAATTCCACCACCATCTCGTTCGACTACCCAACTCAAAGCTACACGAACTGAGATTGCGTCTACCAACCTTGATTCGGCTGCCACAATTACAACACCTTTGTTTCTGATCCCGAACCACCCAACCAGCTCCAAACCTTTCCACAAACGAGAAGATGGCACCGTCTACACAAGGTTTTAAGCGACCTGTTGGCATCTACATGAATCAAATATACGTGAAACATAACATTTTCTCAAAACCTGCAGCTATTATGCCCAAAATATTGAGAGAAAAAACAGTGAAAAACACCACAATTAAAAGCAGCTGTAATTGATTTATTTATTTCCCAAGTTCTGAATTGGTTTTGTTGATATTTTGTATCACCAGATCTATGAACACCACATAGAAAGAGAAATAAAATACCAGCTGGCGCAGTCGCAGCTGCATATAGAAAGAAAGCGCTGTGAAACAAAAGTCCCACATCGGACAAAAGTGGAAAGGAGACGCGAGAGAGAGGCTATAAATAGAGAGATCGAAGACAGAGAGAGGCACTTACCTGGACGGGGTCTATGGTCGATCAAGAAGGACTATGGCCTAGGTTCGGTGACCTCCATTGCACTTAGGAGGGGCACCAGCTTAACATCTCCCCAAGTGGGAGAGTGTACGTCATAATTTGTGCCAGCGGGGGCTTGCGTTCGCGCAGCCCCCACCCAATTCTAAGTTTAATATTCATTTCGGATTGATTCTGTTCGACAAAATGGGTCAAGTTTATATTTTGTTTTGAATTGGTTGATTCATAATGTTACTAAATTAGATACATTAGTAATCTAAATCATTTTGGTGCAAGATTGTGTATGTTAGGGAATCAAATTGATCCATTTAATATTCTTCAATTATACAAGCAATGCAACTTTTTTTTTTTTATATAAAGGTGTCATTTCTTGTAACGACCTAAAGAACTTTATACAAGGAAGTGAGGAAAGAGACAAAGTCTCTTAATCCTAGCCTAGGGCTTCTGGCGCCTTATTGTACCAAAGTGGTCTCTTACACCACCACCAAGGATGTGTTGAGTGGAGATCGATCTTGAGACCTCATCCCACTCACACAGC
>JAYMSZ010002079.1:0-12716 GCA_036897665.1 Pelargonium citronellum
GACACAATCATATTTTTAATTAAAAATTGTCCAAAACCGACACAAAATTTATTCAAATCGGATGTTAAATAACAAAATTATAAAATTTTCTTATTTTTATCACATAAAACTATAAGGACATAAATAACTTTTTAATGATTAAACAGACTATTTTTTGTATGCTTATAAGTTAAAAAATAAGAAACTGGGTGACTCATAAAGTTTATGACACATTTCAATTTACCTAAGCTTAAATAAAGTTTAAGAAGAAGAGGCCCAAGCACAGGCCCATTGGGTCACATTTGTTTTGACGAAAGACATAGAGAAGTGTAGAAGAAACTGAAGAAGCCAAACACGTAAAAATAAATAATCGTCCATTTATTATTATATAAAATATACATTTTGTTCCCAGTTCGGACACCAGGGGAAGAGGGAAAAAGAAAGTGGGCAATAGCCAGAGAAATAGAGAATACGCTATAATCTGCCAAAACCATCATCGAAACCGCCTCTGCAACAGAGCTGATCCATCTCTCTCGCGATCGTCTTAGGGTTTTCGATTTTCTCGCTGCTTCTTCCTTCCATGGACACTACGCCCTTTCACGATGCCAACATCTACCATTTGCTCGAGACCAGGCTCATCGACGTCCGCCATGTACTTGCCTTCTTTTGTTTTTTTCTTCATCATCATTATCAATTTCTTTATATACAGCTCATTTGTTCATCTGTTTATGTAATCTTGTATGTCACTTGTGTGTAAAATTTATTATTCTTTTGTTTTTTCTTGGTGCTGATGATTGGACTCTGTTGATGCATGTGAAGTTGTTGCGCTTCTCTTTTCTTGGAGTTGAATTGTGAAATGTTGGGGTTTGATTACCGGCTTAGTGTGTGATTGTTCAGTTGGAGTTGATTCTGACTATAATCTCTTTGTTCGGGAGGAGGAGATGGCTGTGAATTTTGAGGGGAAACCTAGGGATGGGTGAGTAAGAAGGTGTTTAGAGCTGTTCTACATCTGATTTTGGACAAATAGTGTTGAATGACTCTAGAGAGTGGCCATGGTTGGGTTGATTGAGGCTCAGAAGACAACTTATGGTTCATGAATGCTTAAAAAGATGGATGCTGGAAAATGAGATTGAATTTGTCTCGGAAGCTATTTATCTGATTGTGAACATATACATTGTATATACTCTGAGAAACCTTGTTAAAAACTTGAGGAAGTTCTGAAATGTGAATGATGCAAGACAAGTATAACTAAGAAATTTGATGTCACTACATTTTATCTATACACACTGCTCCCACAGATTTTTAAACTGGTGTAATGAAATTCATAAATTCCATATTTTTTGTTGGAAAAGTGTGGTTTGTTATGTTTGACTCACATTTGGCAAAATAGGTGCTTGGGTTAGTAAAGATAATTTAAGTTATTTTTTAAGCTTATTCTATGACTATTTGTTTGTGCTGTCTGTGAGATGTAAGAGATTTTTTGTGGCATTTGTACAGGATGTTAATCATAGGATGCAAATGCATTCATCTTTGATACGCAGGCTCTCCCAAGAAAGAGAATTGGAGGTTAGTATGGTGGATTACTTAGATATACTCTCTATATGAGTTCATTTATATTTTCTGTACATTCATGCACTCCATATTTTTATTTTTATTTTTATTTTTATTTTTTAACTTAAAGAGGTCATGAAAAATGAATTATAGAATGGAAAATCAAGTTTTTCCCCGGTTCCCCAATATGAACTTTAAGAGTTTAAAGCATCATTGATAGTGTTGCGCTGATGTTTTAGACTTTGGTTTGAGTTATTTTTCTGTATGAAACTACATTGCTAATTTAGATGATTTATCATTACGAGCTATAGTTTACAGTTGGGCTTATTCACCTAATTTAGATGATTTATCATTACCAGCTATAGTTTACAGTTTGGTTTATTCACCATTGACCAATTTTCTTTGCTGGGTAGTGGATACTTTAGTCATTTGACATTCTTGCATCTTTAACTGCTTAATTTATTGTTTTTCTTCTTAATATTCTTCTATACAGGGTCACACTGGTTGTGTGAATACTGTGGCATGGAACTCCAAAGGCTCATTATTGATATCTGGATCAGACGACACACGGGTATGATACTTCTATATATGATATCTATGTGAATGATTATTCGTACGAATGCTGTTTGTTGTTTTTTTCCACTGAAGTATGTTATAATTTAGATCTTAAATTAGTAATGTGATTGTAAACTGCACTTATAAAAAAAAGAAAGTAAATTTGGATGTATCATATCAGCTCACATGAGGTCACACACTTATAGTTCATACCTCTAATTATTTGATATAGGCTTTTATAGTTTTATACACATACAGATACGCATACACATCTGTTGTTTGTGCTTTGCATGTAAGTTCTATTTCCAATCATGCACTTAATAATCATGTTATATTACTGATATTTTGATTTAAGCTTTTATAAATACACGTATATTGACTGAGATTTTTGATATTGATAGTAGTATTGAATCATTGTTTTCTTTATTTTGCCAGACAGGAATATGTGGCCTATGGTGTGTGCTTAAGGACTTTAGTTGTGACATGAGATAATTTATTTTACAGCAGGATTAGTGTATTAATAGTTTCTATCTCATGCTTGGCTAAAATATTTTGGCTGCCTATGGATGGCTAATTCCTTTTATAATTTGGACTCCTGCATATGTTAGAACGAATTTGTCGGTGTTGTATGTAGTATACATGATCTGAATATGCTAAAATCTCTGCTTAGTATATTCAATTTACTTTTTTGTTGAGTTGACTAAGCTGATATTATCTGGGAATGTCCAAGTAATACCTTATGGATATTTTTTATTGCAATAAAATCGGGATAACTGCTTACATGTATAGCAGGATCTTAAAATTTGGGCAATAATATTGTTACTGCATTAAATTTTTTTCAGGTAAACATATGGAGCTATTCAAGTCGAAAGCTTTTGCACTCTATTGACAGTGGACACTCTGCAAATATATTCTGTACAAAATTTATGCCTGAAACTGCAGATGACCTTGTTATGTCCGGAGCTGGAGATGCAGAAGTAACATTACGAATGATTGACGTTTTCATATACGAACATAGTTCAACGTTAGGAAATTGAACTTCATGATTTTCTTGCAGGTCCGGTTATTTAATTTATCTCGCTTAAGCGGGAGGGAATCAGATGAAAATGCTATACCTCCATCAGCACTCTTTCAGTGTCACACAAGAAGAGTAAAAAAGTTAGCTGTAAGATCTTACTGCATTAAGTAGCTTAGAACTGGGTTGATTTGATGGTCAAATAAATGAACTTAATTTCAGTTGGAACTTGGAGTGGCAAATACCAAAATTCATTTACCTTTATTTGCTTCTCATAACATCTACCTGTTGTCTATTTCAGGTTGAAGTTGGAAATCCCAATGTGGTATGGAGTGCAAGTGAGGATGGGACATTGAGGCAGCATGACATTCGGGAGGGTTCGACTTGTCCTCCAGCTGGATCATCTCACCAAGAATGTCGCAGTGTGTTAGTATGTGCCGTAATTTGATGTGGTTATATATAATTTATTCAGTTTAAATGCATATTCCAGGTTTCCACTTCATTTGCATGGAAACTTAGTTTTCTGTTGTTCTTGAAGATTTGCCAACCAGCTTATTAGCAAGCCATGAAAGTTTTATTGGTGTCTGGTCACTGGTGATGGGTTTTGATGCTATCTTTGACATTGGTACGAAAGATTCAGAGAACCATTACAAGCCTCCCACCTGTTTTTAGTAGTGCAAGACAGTATCGTGTGTGTGTAACATGTAACTGAGTACTTGTGATAAAGACAGTTATGTTTCGTCATCCCTACAATACTTGGAAATCAACATGCTTGGCTAGTACATCTGTTGAAAGTTCACATAAATTAGGAGGTGGTGGGGATGGGGAGTCTAGTTATTCGAATACTCTTATGCACCAGTTTTAGTCTTGCAAGATTTTATTTGATTAAATTAGGATTGTGTTTAATATGATTGTAAAATATTTCTTCCCTTTGTAGTGGATTGTGAGCTGAAATTTTTCAGCTCCATTTTTACCTAGTGCACTGAAGTTTTCCAGGTAAATTTGAGTAAAAAGATGTGTTGTTTGCTTCCATTGCTAATATTAAGACCTGGATCTATCTTCATTTATTTATTCATGTTTATGTTATAAAAAATCTTAATGCGTTTGATCCTGCTTTGAACTCATGTTTCCCGCTTTGGCCTTTTCAGAAGTAGTACCACATAAATGTGATGAAAAAAACTAGTACCCTGGAATTTATTGCCATTGTTTTTTTCTTTCTAGTTTTGAATATTATATTTGTTTCCCAAAAAAGGAGAAGTGAATCTAAATGAATGTCCTAAGTGGATTTGATTCAGTCTCGATAATTATTCATTGTTGATAATGGATAATCTTTCTCCAACCCAAAAGCCTAAGCTAATAGGTGGAGGGGCCCAACTAGTGTATTTTGAGGTTACAATCTCCAAATTTATTCGATGTGGGCACATCAACACTCCCTCTCACTTACAAATAATGCACGTGGGCCAACTATAGCCCTGCATGTAGAGTGGTGGACTGGAGATCACAGGCTCAGATCAAAATTAGTTCTAATACCATGTTATCTTTCTCCAATCCAAAAGTTTGAGCTAATAGTTGGATGACCCCACTAGTATGTTAAAAGGTTGCAATCTCCACATGTAATCAATGTGAGACACATCAACAATAATTATATTGTATGGTCAAACCATGAACAAATCTCTCCCTGTTTGTTATGCTATCTGAGTAAGCTGTATTATTTGACTATTTCTTTCCTATGGCGATTTCTTACTGACAGTTATTCTTAATGACAGCTTGACTTGCGATGTGGAGCAAAGAGGTCCCTGGCTGACCCTCCTAAACATTCTCTTGCCCTAAAATCTTGTGATATAAGTACCACTAGGCCTCATTTGCTATTAGTTGGTGGGAGGTACTTTGTTGCAGTTTATGCTTTGTAAACTTTATTACTCTCTTTTTTTTTTTGATAAATATCTAATTGTTGATTTGATTGTTTGCAGTGATGCATTTGCTCGTTTATATGATAGAAGGATGCTGCCTCCGCTAACCTCTTGCCGTAGAAGGATGTCACCACCTCCTTGTGTTAACTATTTCTGCCCAGTTCATCTCTCTGATCGTGTTAGTTTTGAACTTATATACATTCTACTTCAGTATTATTCTCATTTTACTTAAGCAGTAAATCACATTACTCTGACTCTTTTGCTCACAGTTGTAAACTTTACTGCATTCTCTGTTCAGGGACGTTCAAGCTTGCATTTAACACATGTTACATTTAGCCCAAATGGGGAAGAGGTTCTCATCAGTTATAGTGGAGAGCATGTGTACTTAATGAATGTAGACCATGGTATGTTTATCAAGCTTGATTCCTTAGTTACTCACTATCTATAGGTCTCACTATTGCGGTCCCTCAATTCACAGTACATACTTTCAGACCTTAAGTTTCTAATTCTCAATTTTACTACCTCCCCCCCACCCACCCCCCCTTTCTTTGTCTTGTCAGTAATATGACACAAAAGCAAACTTTTGCTTCTTGTTATGGTTCAAAAGGCAGTCACATATCTGTGAAACTTATAATTGGGCAGAGTTTCTATATAAAACTACTAAATGGAACTCATTTGGAAAATATTATCTTTCTCTTGAAACCAAAATCAGCGTCCTGACACGCGTGCAATAAATTTAAGTTCTGCCAATGTGCTTAAAAATAAAGTATTCTTACCATTATCATGCACCCTCATTTGCATGAGGATTGTGCCCTATTATCATCTTTCTAAAAGTTGCTGTCTTGTTGATGCTTGACAAATTTGCTGCACGAGCACTGTGGTCTGAGAATGTGGAGCTGTATGATGTTTCAGTTTACTCAATTCTGTCGTAATTATATACAAATATCTGAATATGAACAATAATGCGAGCATGTACACAGCTGACTTAAATAGTAAGTAGCTATGCTACTTCATTCGGAGAAGAACAGGTTTAAAGAAATTTTCAGGTAATGATTTTCTTCAAGATAGTATGATGCAATTTTTATACCAAAGAACACTAAGTAAAACTCATTGGAACAGAGGATTTTGAGGCCTAGATCTTACCTTTCTTGTCTTTTTAACTTCCTTCACAACAGCAATTGCAGCCAATATTCCGAAAACAATCACTCGTCCAAAATTATCAGGACTGCTTTTCAAGTTTGAAGTGGCTCACAATCAATCCCCAGTCCATTATTGCAAGATCCAAATTGCACATTCACAATGTGGACAGCACTCTTCAGCTTTGTCAGTGTTGTTCTGCATCAGGACACTTCAAAAGTCCAACATAAATGTGATTCAGGCTGTTAATACTTGTGTGAAGATAGTTATCATCACTTCGGCATTGAATTGATGAATCATGATTTTAGATTATGCATGACGTTTGTCAAAACATCCCTTTGAGAAACTTACTGTTGTCCGTGCCTTTAGCTTTATGCTCCAAATATTCTTTGGGCTGGTGTTACCAGGAAAAGTAATAGGCTGGTAATATTATATTGTTTTTGCTGTTATCAGCAGGTGGGAGTTCTGTGCAATACACTTCTGGAGATGCTTCAAAGATGATGAGCTTCACTCCTATATTTAATGGTGCGGAATCCCACCTTCCAGCACCTGATGCCTTTCAAGACAATCTGCATATGAAATCCAGCATTGCTGCAAGGGTATGCATCTAGTTATATTTTAGTGATCTTGATACTCTAAAAGTTTGATGTGAACTTGTTTATTGGTGTAAAATGACGATGGACACGGTTTTCTTGTGCTCATTTTGCCCTTTTCTAACTCTGCCGCTACAGCTTGACAAGTGCAGGAAATTACTTCAAATTGCAGAAAAATCTTTGAAAGAAGGGACTAATTATTATTATGCAATTGAGGCATGCAATGAAATTTTGGATGGACGTGGCTTTGAAATTGGCCGTGCATTGCGGCATGAATGTCTGTGCACACGTGCTGCCTTACTACTGAAGGTTCTTTATGACCCATTTTAATTGAATAACACACCAGTATAACTTATTTGAGCCAGAATAATGCCAATATGTTGAATTCTTTCTTTCTTTTTTTTTTCAGCGGAAATGGAAAAATGATGTTTATATGGCCATTAGAGATTGCCACAATGCTCGAAAAATTGACGATTCTTCCTTTAGAGCACTTTACTACATATCTGAAGCTTTGTCGCAGGTAACATCTTGATACTTATTGCAGTTGATGTACTAATTGATATGAAGTCTCTAGGGAAACCCAACTGGTTAACGCCTATGCTTTATGTTACAATTATTCACTACACAACATATCCCTTGGGTTTTGGAGCAAATCAGAACTTTATGACACAACAGAATTGTACCAACAGTCAATACTCAATTCAGTTAACTAATGGCCAATAGAGCTAAGAAAGAAGAAATAATCAACGTACAATCTGGACAGCGCAGAAGCTGTTTGGACAATGAATGACTTAACCAACCCAACAAATCCACAAACCAGTTCCAGCTGCTCCTGATAGTAGTAACTGTTGAAGCATCCCTCATTTTAAAAATGCGAAGTTAACCACAACTTGATGAACAAGTTGGACCCTCATCAATGATCTATCAACTTATGATTTTGGGCTGTAGTAAAGCATAAGATGGTATCAAAGCGGGTTTGGCCTTTGGTCTATGTGTGACCCATATGTGTTGTCTCCTTGTTAATTTTTGGTCCACGTGATAGGCACTGCATGTGACTATGTGAGAGGGAATGTTGAAATATCCTACATTGAAAGAATGGGAAATTACTAACCCCTTGATACGCTAGTTGGGATCTCCGCCTCTCAACTTAATCTCTTTGGTAGGAGTAAAGTTTAACTGTAACAACAAAGAAACAGCGTCAACAACACAGTAAAGAAATAAGCTTGGTAGGGAAAGAATGTATTGGTAAGGCATCTTGCTAGGATAACTCCATTGTTCATGTTTTGGGTCTTGATAGATTTACCAAATTTAATCTTGGATGAAACTTTTGCTTACATGGGATGCTTACTGAGCTTTAAAATCCGAAATGGATAATTTTTTATTTATGAAATGTTGATCCATGGCATTGAATGTGGAACGCCAGAACTTGCTTATAATTTATAGTGGTCTAGATGCTTACATAGAATGCTAAATGAATATGTAGATTGCTTTTGTGGATACTAAATGACTATTAGAAAATGCCTAGTCATCAAAGCATGCAAATTTTACAACATTGGACATGTTTTTTCATATTTTTGTGCTTCTCTCGTTAGTTGCTGATTATCATTTTGATACAGTTGGGTAAACACAAAGAAGCTCTGGAATTTGCATTTGCTGCTCAATGTTTGGCCCCATCCAATACTGAAGTGGCAGAAGCAGTGGATAACATAAAAAGGCATCTTGCTGCTGGTTTGTGCCTTTATAACTATGTAGTCTTTTGTTGATAATTACAATGATGCTATCAGTGCATGGATGGTGGTTGATGCTGTAATGCGACATTTTATCTTACTTTGAGCCGCTTGTTACAATTCGAACTGTCATTAGCATCATCTTTGTTGCAATGCCCTGTGTCTGGGTAGGGAGGATGGGAAGTTAGGAGAGAGGAAGATTAAGATCCACACTAAACAGTTTTGATACTCCACTGTCTATCCTCACAAACTGCTCTCTTGACGTCGAACCTTTTCAGCTGTTACGCACGCTTTTTGCTTGAAATAAATTTCTGATGTAGTACCTTGTCTGCATAATAACATATGAATTTTCAAAAACAAGGTTAACAGTTCCAAGTAAAATCAATGTATAATTGCTTGATTTGGTATGACCTAATATTTTTAAATTACCAGTGCATCAAGCTTGAGAGTTGAGAGTAGGCACAGCTGGCTTGTATTTTGTGTTGTATCCTTATGTACCTACCTTCTGGCATCTCTCTCTCTCATTTCCTTATTATTTTATTATGGCAGTAATTGATATTTCTTCTGTTCAACTAGGGCCAACAGCATTCATATTTTTATTAAAATTTAGGATACTATCATCTATTTAATCAACAAGATCATACTGTAGAAATAATTCCATATGTAGCATATAATTCTTAATGCCTTTAGTTATACTGCTTTGCATCTGACTGTATTGTTGCATTAAATAGCTGAAGCTGAAAAAAGTAATAAGGCGAATGATGGAGCTCCAAGATCTGAATCCCGGACTGGAAGAGTGTTATCATTGAGTGATATCCTCTACCGTTCAGAAGCTAACAGTGATGGTTCACAAGATGGTCCTAGATCTGAGAGAGAGGATTCTGATTATGATGAGGAACTGGAGTTGGATTTCGAAACTTCAGTTTCTGGTGATGAAGGGCGTGATGTTGATTCCAACTTTCTACATGGAAGTTTAAATCTGAGAATTCACCGGAGAGGTGATTCAGCTAGAGCGACTGGTGGTTCAAATGGCTCTTCTGGTTCTCCTTCATCGTCATCACAAAATGATAGAGCACCTTACCAGGTTTACATCTAAACATTTGGCAGAAAGTATCTTGTTTTCAAGTTCATGATAGTCAGAGACATGTTTGATTTATTTAGTGGAAGGAAATAGTGGTCATTATAGCTCTGCATATTCCCCCTTTGCATTGTAGCCATCCTCTAATATTATATTCGACAAGTTGGTCAACATTTCCGGAAATGAATTGTTCCATAGAAAGCTTGCCTAGAAGATGGTAATGAATATATGCATTTAAAGATACATGAATGATTTATAAAAAGCTTAGTTTGCCTTGTTTATTTTTTGTACTCTGTTTTCTCTCCATGCAAGGTATTATTCATTCAAGTATCTTGTGTTACCATCTAAGTTATTCTTTTTTTAAAATAATTCTTTTCCCATTCTCTTATCTGTGTTGCAGCCTGAGACGGTCATTGATATGAAGCAGAGATATGTTGGCCATTGTAATATTGGAACTGACATAAAGCAAGCCAGTTTTCTTGGTCAAAAAGGTATTATTGCTGTCTTTGTTGTAAGCTTGTGTGTATATTTCCAACAGGTTTGTTAACTTAAAGAACATGCAATAATGTTTGATATTAAAGCAAAATTTTGCGTTTCTTTCATCTTAATATGTATCTAGTTTTGGATGATATCATCTAGATGGATTCACAGTGATGCTTCTGTGATTTCAAGTCATGACTTGAGATTTGCATGTTATGCCACATAAATCTTGACCCTAACCCCTGTGATAACGACGTAGGTGTGACTTGGTCTCCCAACACTAACTTAGCTACCATAATCTTTGTCTGTGGAGCATTTTGAAGATCTCAGCTTTGGATATTTACCCGCCTCCCTTTAATGGGTTAATTAACTGTAGATGCCTCTCAGGATTGCTTGAAATGGCCTATTCTGTAAACCTGAATGTCTTAGACCTTGGAATTAGGATTGCTTAAGCCTAAGATATGTGTAAGCCACCTCAGTGTAGGTAGATGAAAGACTAGATTGCATATAACCAACATGGGTTGTTTTAGTTGGACACCGTTTGAAGAATTGTCATCTTTTGTTCTTAATTAGATGGTAGCTAAGCTGGATGTACTGAAATCCATGTTCTAAATTTATCATTTGGCTTGAGGTCCGTGTAACTGAAATATGATTGAAACCTTGCTGTTTCTGTTAGCAAGCCAAAGCTTGATCACATTGCAGTACCAAACTATACCGATTCCTTGGAGTAGGGTTCACATGAAGTTGTGTGTATGGTTTGGTATATTTCCAGTGTGTATACAATGCATAGGTTTAGTAGATTGGCTAATTGGACATGATATAATGATTGCATGCTATGATTTAATGTATTTTGACATTTATGCTTACAGGAAAGGTCCTGTGGTCATAATATATTGTAACAGTGTTGTCTGTTTGTTGTTTTGCAGGTGAATATGTTGCCAGTGGAAGTGATGATGGTAGATGGTTCATCTGGGAAAAGCAAACTGGGAGACTGATAAAAATGCTTCTTGGAGATGAAGCTGGTAATTTCTCCTCCCTACATAAAGTTTTGGCTTCACTTCAGATGCCTTGCCTGATGAGTTGTTTCTTGATGTCTTCCCACAGTTGTGAACTGTGTGCAGTGCCATCCTTTTGATAGTGTTGTGGCAACCAGTGGGATAGATAGCACAATAAAGGTAGAATTTTTTGGGATATATTTTATATGTCTGCAGTAATTGGGTATAAATTCCTAATTATTGGGGCTGCATTGTGGCAGATATGGACTCCAAGTGCTTCTGTACCGTCCATTGTGGCTGGTGGAGCAGCAGGACCAGAAACTGCTAATGTGTTGGATGCAATGGAGAGCAACGAGCGTAGGTTATGCCGTAATCGGGAAGCTATCCTGTAAGTATTAAGAGATATTGCTGCAACATATTGGCTTGTTGTGTGAAGGACACTCTCCCCCTTTCTCTCTCCCTCTCCACCACACACCCACACACACTTTGATTTGTCTTCATTTTTTGTTCATGTGTGCACAAACAACTCATTTCAACAAAGCCTTTGCCACGCCTTTTACACATTTACCGCACCATTAATTCGTTTTAACCATTATGTGTAGATCCTATCATGGATTCTCTAGCTATCTCAACCTGGGCCTTTTGCCCAAGTAACTCTGCCACTTAACAACATCATTCATTTACACATATGACATACTACAAAGTACAAACCATATGCATCCCAAGCTATGTTGTCAATATTACCTTCAGTTCTTTGTCTTAACGCTGTATGTATTAAAGGTTAAATGATTTTATGAGCAGGCCTCTTGAACTGGTTCGGATGCATGAGTTTACCGAAGGAACCTTGCATCCATTTGAGTGCGCACAGAGTTAATCAGAGTTTACAAACATGCAGGTAATGATACACACACTGATCTCTATGGGGTTTCATAGAATTGAGAGTTTATTTGTTTTATGCTTTTCTGTGATTGCAGCAGATATAATGTGGGGATGATAAGTTTTGGTATGCAAAAGCTGAGGAATGGAGATTGAAAGTAAGTAGAAAGGTGATTGACCATGTAAATTGAATGTTGTTGGTCAGAAAATAAGTTGAGTTGAAAATGAAATAAAGCAGAATGAGTAGTGTGTAGTGTAGAGCTTATTACAGTAATGAATTAATCAAGTGCTTCTAGTGGTTGTGGTTGTGGTTGTGGTTGTGGTTGTGATTGTTTCACTTCAGCCTACTTGTAATATACATACATATACTTTCCTGCAACAATCATTTACGTATTTTATTTTAAACGCAAAATTTAAGTTAAATGAAATATTTGAATAATATTTAAATTTGATTCCAATTAATATTCATCTGTCCTTTAATAAATGTTTATAGACAATAATGTACTTTTAAAAAAAAATCTCAGGTTGTGATACAATAAATAAAAAAAACACGATTCTTTAATTATTTTACAGGACATTTTTCTGACTCTAAATCAACATATGGGTTTGCGATCCAATAAACAAGTTTTTAGGTTTGGAGCAACGACCTTGATTCGAACCGAGAAGATGAGAGAGCATTTCAAGTTTAAATTGGGCTCCAAGTTACATTACCTGATAAATTATGATAGGGTCGGCCCTACCATATAGCCGATGAAGCCCTCGCTTAAGGCCCCTGATTGTGAGAGGACCCCAAATTATTTTTATTTTCTTGCGGTTTGAA
>JAYMSZ010002080.1:0-12710 GCA_036897665.1 Pelargonium citronellum
AACCAAAAGGAACATGACACAATTCAAGCGTGTTGAGACTCATTTTTATAATTGTGTCATGTACATGCTGGATATGTAAAAACATGCACCACAGAAGCCTTATAGTATACACAACTTACTATTGCTGGCAAATCCGAGTCTGGTATGATAGTTGACACCAGAGTGGTGCTGCATTTGGTAACTGGTGTGCAAGGCTCTTCACTCTCATTTTGCAAGCTACCCTCTATTGAAATCTCTACTGGAGACCCACCAGGAAACAAACACATGCTCAGGGCTTGCAGACATGTTTGCTCTAACTTGGGAGTACCAGTGAGGTCTTCAGCTGATAAAATACGAACCTTTTCATGCATTAGGTTCAATATCATCAGAGGCTGGTTTTTCCGAAGAGCATGCTCTGTCAAATTGTACAGATACTTCTGTTGTCTAAGCAACGCATTGAACTCCTCACATTCGGTGTCTTGCTTACAACCTGGTGAACTTCTGGCCTCGTTGACCTCACAATCAGTTTCCATTCTGTCGACTTGTACTCCCTGAAAATGGGCACAGTAATGGCTTTAACAATAAGCAGATTGTAATAGTATGCTATGCAACTTCACCATCAGTTCACAGTCTCTTCCTATTGGCTTACCTCATTTTCTGAGAGATATCCATCAGGCACAAAAAAGCCATCTTCGCTTTCATCTTCATCTCCAGCTTTTAAACATCCTTCCTCTAAAATTTCTTCTTCCTCATCTTTATCACAATCTGAGAGGCTTTCTCCAGGATCCTCCTGCACAATAAGAATGTTAGTTTTAAGAATATCCATTTTCAAATATACATAAAACTTGAGTATAAAACTTAGAAAGTACCTCTTCCCATTCTTCATCACTATCAATTTCGTAGTCCAGGTCTGGATCCTGCTTCAGTGGGTGGCGCGGTCCAATGACATCACTGAATAGACAGAATTAAATAATTAGAGTAACATTCTGCTCAGCAAAAAAAAAATCCCAAAAAACTTTATGCAAAACCGGCCTAGAGGGGAACCAGTATGCAAACATCACTATAGAGGCATACTTCAATTACTAGCCTTTTACTATCATTCATAACTTGATAGATGTTCAAGCATACTCAAAAACCAAAAGAACAAGGCAGTATCATTTAGACTTCACCAGTTGAAGCAGTCAAAGAAAACATAAATTGGGTTCTCAGTAATGCTTTCAAGACTGTGTGTGTACAACTTTGGACTTTGGAACACGCCTAAACATAACATAGAACAATATATTGAAGTAACAGACTATAACAAAATCAGTATATACATAAACCAAAAACTTGAATGAGCAATTCTACCTTTTCTTAGGCCAAATACCATAGAAAGCTGGTCTATGGCTCTTATCAAATTGCAACAACTGCTTTCTCTGCTTGCACTTCTTCACATTTGAAAGAGAACCATTTTCTAGGCTATGGCATGGTTGATCATCAGAAGCCCTTTGCCCCCATCCATCTACAAGTTTTTCCATACTCATCTCATCATCACAAGCTAACCCTTTACCGGCAATGAGCTTAAGTTCCTTAAACAGTTTAGTTTTAGGCTTCTGGCGCTGTCCCCAGGTCTTATGATTCACACGAATGGATTGGCCTAGGCAACGCCAAGAAGATAGATGTGACCTGCACAATGAAACAAACTCTCTATCAGATATTGCAATAACAGAGCTTATAAAGGTTAAAGATATAAGAAAACAAGAAAACCTACTTGAAAATATTATCAGTGTTGATCTCATCATTTGATGAAAAAGCAAGGTCCATTAACGAAGTAACTGACTCAGGTGTCGTGTCACTGTTTGTAACTAAGGAACCAGATGTGGGTGTTGGTTTGGTCGTAGATTGGGTATTCTGGCATGATGAATCTGTCTTGCTTCTTTTGAGAAACCGTTCCATAATTGAAGCTTGCTTTTGTATGGCAAGTTTCTTTTTTAGCTCACTCTCTTCTTTTTCACGGCGCCTTTGATCCTTCTCAGCCTCCTCTTGCTGCTTTCTAAGCTGCTTCTTCATTTCAGACTCTTCTTTCTCTCGGCGCCTTTCAGCTTCCTCTTGTAACTGCTTCTGCTCCTTCTCCTGAGATACAAAAATCAACAGAAAAAATATTAGCAAGAGTCTTGGAAAACTAAAACAACACTTCTAAGGTAAACGAGTATCAGTATCAACATAATTTTTTGAAAAGAAAAGACATAATCTACATTCCTTTCTAAAAAAATCCTTGTTTTGCTCTTGATAGATTCTTATTTTTAACCTGTAGAATAAAATCATATGAGCCAAATTATATGTATTTTGGTGCTATGTATACCAAACTCATATATTTGGATCCATAACAACCAACAGGTTCAACAATTTTGCACTCACACTTTGCAATTTTTCTTTTTGTAGTTCTCGGTCAATTCTTTTCTTCTCCTTCTCAGCTTCCCGTTTGTTTTTCTCCAGTTGTTTAATTAGCTGTTTCTCTTCTCGTTTTGCTTCTTTATCAGCCCTGCATTAGTAAAAAGGTTAGAAAGAAAGTATTTATAAAAGTCAAGAACATATTTTACCAGACAGTTACGTACACATCTGCTCCGTTCTTCTGCATCATGTTATCTACCAACAACCGAATATCAGCCTCATTTAATATTCTACCAAGCTTTTCTGAAACTTTAACCAGGTCGGTTTTGGAATTCTGGCTGCTCTGAACCTTCTGCAGTTCAGCTATCATTGCTGAAACAAATCACGAACATCAGCAACATGTTTCACAATCAGAAAATGCCTCAATTTTGTTTGAAACAACAGTACTAATCACTGAGATTATCAACTAGCAACCCATTTAGGCCCTTAGTTGATTTAATGTAAATATAGAAATAGATATCAAAGCTACAAAGAAAAACGTATAGCAAGCAAAATCTTATACATTATCCTTACAAAGAAGCTTGGAGTAGTCTAATATGACCCTATCCTACTAAGTTTAGATTCACAAGAGTTTTTCATTCAGACTTATGTAGCCAATATCTTAAGTCTGATTGTGCAAAATTGTTCCTCCTCTTACTCAACAAATAAAAGTTCAGAATTATGTGAAATTGAGTAAAAGTAAAATCAGAGTGCACAACTAACAAAGCCATATCGGTCAAGTTAGATAAACTAACCATAAACAGCAGTAATCCTCTCTTGGATCTTCTTCCGACATGTACGCCTGATTTTCAATGTGCCTCGGACAACTCCAGGCATCAACTTTAAATCTCTTGTCTACGCAACAAATAAAGAAATCAATCAATATTGAAGGAAAAAAAACAGTACAGTCAACAAGGATAAACCTATACAGGAAATCATGATCAAAGAAACAAATAAAATGAAGAAACATGGTAACGTTATGAAAAATAATCAAAAATTGGGAGAGACTAATATCCACGTCAATAGAACAGTATGTAACGCAACAAAAATTAAATACACCCGAAAGATACAACTGATTGGAGCTTGAATTTTTTTTTCCATACATAGGTAATCTGAACATAACCATGATGAATTACAACCCACACAATGAGTGAACCCAAAAAGGCAATGTAAATCCCATGTTTCCATTCTCCAATGTATACAGCGGCAGGAACAAAATGCATTGCCACCAAAATTTAGACCCGATTCATAGGGTCAATTAGAGTTAGACCAAACTCACCATACACAGAGATGGAATTGATTAAAAGAATAAATCAAATAGACAAATAAAAATAGTAACTTGAAGACAATATGAATCAACATAATGCAGAGCTGATTTACAATGAAAATGCAATCAAAAGCAAACATGGAAAATGTGGGAAGTTCAAACACAGTGATGAAAATTCATACCCACCAAAATCAAACCAAAACACAATACGGAATCTGCACATTCAATACATAACATACGGTGTATAGCACCAATGTCCAAAACCCACATTTCGCACACTAAATCATGTAATAAAAAATCAAAATTGACAAATTCAAACTCGACAGACAAATTCACAAATATGCTCAAAATCAAACATGCACACAAACACATTAACCCATAAATCAACAATATTCAAACATGCCCAAATAGAGGAGGCCAAAAAACACCTCCTACCGACTGGTATTGTCCTCAGTGTAAAACACAGAATTTGGGTCAAGTAACCAAATACCAAACTCAACAAACAAAAAATTTTGCAAAACAAAAAAGGATCAAAATTAAGCATGTTCACAAACACAATAGTCTCTAAATCAACACATTTAAAAAATGCACAGATCGAAAATTGCTCAAAGGAAGCTAAAAATCACCCCCAGAACCCATAGGCACAAATCAATATTGTCTATAAGAATAGGGTATAAAACAGTAAAACACAAAATCTAAGTCCAGCATTTCACAAACTAAACCTTATAATCAATACCCAAAATTCACAAATCCGAACTCAATAAACAAGACATTGTCAAATGCCTAAATTCGAACATGTTAGCAAGCACATTAGCCCACAAATCTACAAAATTCAAAAATACCCACATCAAAAACTGATACAAGGAAGCTAAAAATCACCTCCCAGCACCAAAGGCACCAACCAATATCATGCTACATCACGTAATCGAATACTAAAATCAACACATCCGAACTCAAACAAGTACAAAAATATGCAAAAATGAACAAAATCAAACATGTTCACAAACACAATAACCCAAAAACCAACTTTAACATAAAAATGACGAAATAAAAAAAAATCTCAAACAAAGCTAAAATTAAATCACCTCCCAGCACCAAAGGCACGAATCGGTCTCGTCCTCGAGAATATCAGCCTCCTCGTTCAGCACACCATACATCACTCTCTGCCCAACAGAAACCACATTACTCTTCACACTCGCCGGCGTCACCACCGACCCATTTCTCGTCTCCTTCACCTTCTCATAACCCTCATCCACAAGCTTCGTTAATGGAAGCTTGCTCTCCTCCAGAAACACAGCAATCGTCGAACTAATCGTCGCACAATCGCTCGCATTCAGATCCAGCTTCCGATCCATGACCTCCCTGTAGTACCCAAACAACCCATCAATCTCTTTCTTCAGATCGGCGATTCGGGTCTCGATCTCTTCGCGGCTCAAGCTCTCCGGCGCCGACGAAGCTCGCTTCCGCTTCCGCTTGATCTGATCTTGACCGTTCGTTTTCGAATTAGGGTCGATGACCACTGCGTCTGAATCCGCCATTGATGAATTCGGAGCCAAAAACAAGAACACTCCGTGGAGTTTAAGAAATTGAAAGTTTTGATATTTTTTTTAATTTTTTGGGGTCAATTTGTTTATATATTTTTTTAGGAGCGAAAATTTTGTGGGAAAATTGATTTGTAATTTTCCCGCCAAGAACTGACGGTTGGCTCCAAAACGGTCTGAAATGTTTTCTGGCGCCATATTTTGGTGATTGAGGCGCGACTTTGGACACGTGTGAATATTTGGGGAGCTGTGGGTTGGGTCAGGGTATCCGGATCCGGCTGTGGCGGGCGGGTTCGATTCTTGGAACCATGATGCGGTTTGTGCGTTATCACGATAGAGTTGGCAAATAAGAAAACGGTTTACGAGTCATTACTTATCCTACCTGATAATAAAATTAATCAAAATTGACTTGATAAATATTGAGGTATTTTTAACCCGTCCCGTTTGACCCAAACTTGGACAGGTCTAGCATGATCGTGACTTCTTTTAGTACTTAGAATAGGTGTGAGATAGATTCATCGAGATCGTGTGAATGTGTATGTAAATCGAGATAATGTGTGGTGTTGGATCGTCTATATACATATTTTTACGTTTAAAATTGTCATTAAATTTGTGGTACTATAACAACTTATGTTCTATTCGTGACACATCATTCAAAATTTAGATTCAGTGATCGCTCCGCTGACTCAAATTCATCGGGTAGTATGAGTGATAATTTAACAATTTTGAGTTGTTGAGTGTTGTGTGGGTGAAAGGAAGATGGGCCAAAAAGACATAGGCCCTTCCAAGAAATGGGATTGAAAACACTTTGGGCTAGGTGTTTCTTTAAATGATCCAAACAAATCAAATCACAAATAAAATAAAAGTGCAAAAAAGACACATTTGTCACATATAACATAATAATAACAATAATATAGCACTTATACTAAAATAGGACCATTTTATTAATAAGTTGACAATGTAGACATAATTAAGTACACACACCTTACTATAACTTGGTACACACTTTCTAATTCCTAATAAGATATGGGATAACATTAATTTTAGGAATAAGTAGCTACATAAAGATAGTCTTTTAAAATGATCCACACATAATAATATACCTACGTACATATATATTATAGATATATATAATTAGTTACTACCATACATTAATTATATTTTATTACTATTAAACGTACTTAATTATGCAAAATACTTAGGGTCAAGAACGCCTTCTTCCTCCGGTGCCACCCTCCCTCTGGCAGTTAAAATAAACGGCGGCCACTGGCAAGCCGAGATTGTAGAGCTCTGCGAAATCTCGAGTGTTAAAGTTTTGGCGCCATCCCGGTGCATACACTGTTTGCCTTCCCAACTGTCGGAACAACACGAACACGAATCGATGAATCCCCACCGTGGGCCTTGGACTCTCGTAACATACAATCTCTTGTCCTACAAAATAAATATTGATTATTAATTGCAATATTGTTAGGGTAATAAAGGAAATTAGGGTTTTGTGATATATATATATATATAAATGTAATGTTGTAATAATCAAAAGCTCAATATGATATCGTAATAATGAGTGATGATATCTTCTAACAAACACGTGTCATATGATATATAAGAGAAAAATTTGTAGTGCACAACTATATATATAAAGAAGAGCTGACAATATGAACCTGACCTACGTACAAAATCGAAACTCTTGTCTAAAAAACTTGGGTTGGGTCTCGTAAAACATATCCGACCATTTTTTTGGACAGGATGTATGTCAATAATTTCCTAAACGGGTCATGCAAGCTTTTACATTATACAAATAAAGTCTTAAACTTTCCTTGAAACACACAACTCGAAGAAAATCACAACCTTCTTGAGTTGGATTTGGGTTAGACCATTTGTGAACGAACCCGGAAAAAAATCAATCATTCACATTTATCACACAATTTAAACTTAAGACGACTGGTAAAAACAGCTTAAATTGATTGTGAAACTTTTACGGACACAAGATAAATTTTGTTCAAAATAGTAACTAACATGGAAAAAAGGTTTCTAGGAGTCCCATGATTCGATTCGGGTCGTTGATCGAAGAACAAGAACCTAAGATATTCAAAAACAAACATAGGTGTTGTCGACGAGTCACTCACTGATCCATGCAACAACATGTTTTGCTTAGTTGTCAACAACAGACCAATGGTATTGAGACACGTCAGAGAGGGTCTAGAACGAGAACTATGAGTTTTTCTGGTAAATCACAGTGTTCTAGTTCTGGCAGAGACCAAACGACAACAAATAGTGTCGTGTCGCTTCAAGAACAAACCCAAGTACATTAAACTTGCACTGACCAAAATATATGCAGAAACTTAACGCATGCACTGTACAGTTTTGGGTGTAACAAAGCAAAAGAAACTAGTTTTTATTTTTTATTTTTCTACTTAAAGTTAAAAATATGGAAAAGCTTTAAGTGGAGAGAGACAATTATGAAAATAATTGAACAAAAATATTCATAAACACCCTGGAAAGTATAAATTGATTACGAAAATACAAAAAATAAAAATGATTTAAACGAACATTGAAAATAAAGTATATACATATAGTCAGAAAATGTATATATACATATAAACATGTTTGTACACATATTTTTTGTGGGCACAAATGTTTTTTTAAGAAATAGTGATGAAAAATTAACTATTTTATTTACAGTTTATATGACATTTTATGTAATTAACGTATAATTTGCATGTATATTGTCACATGCATGTATGATATTCTAACTAGGGTTGTTGAAGAATAACAACAAAAACATAATATCGATATTCACCAAAAACAAAACATAGAAAGAAACATAGAAACATAAGCTCTTAGGGGGTGGCGTAATGGTCAAGACTCTTTGAGATGAGGTTCGGGTTAAAAGGAGAGAACTAGCTCATGTTGTCTAGCTTAATTGAAAAAACATAGAAACATAAATGTTGTCGAACAATCAAATACTAACCAATGGTTTATAGACAAATCAAATAGTATATATCAAATATACTAGCAAGTACAATTTCAGCTTTCAAAAACTTTTGCATGAAATGTACATTTTTTTCTTTAAATGATTAAATCTTAATATTAGTGAAGAATAAAACATCAAGAACCTAAGATATTTCAAAAGCAAAAGCAAAACATAGGTTCTTGATATTAGCATCAAAACAAAGGTGTTGTCGATGAGTCAGTGAGTAAATGCAACAAGTGTCAAGAACAGACCAATAGTGTGTAGACACGTCCATAACTAGAACTATATGTTTTTCTGGTAACTCACAGTGTTCTTCTTTGAGTTTGTGTCTGACCAAACGGCACCAAATAGTAGTAAAAAGTGTCGTGTCACTTCCAACAAATGGAAAACCCTAGACTCAACACAAGTACGATTTGCATGCACAGTAGTGTAGCTAGTTTAGTGAATAGGTGTTGTTTTTTTATTGAGACTTGGTTTTTAGCTGTTGCACAGCAAAAAGTCATGCAAGCTTCACTTTTCATGAAAGAGAGAGCTTGACATCTGTTGTATTTCTAGAGAGAGAGAGAGAGAGAGAGATTGGGCTATTGTTTTTAGAGAGAGAGAGAGAGAGATTGCTTTTGATAATTTTTGGTATTTCTCTATCATGCATGGTGATTAGTCTTTGACTCTTTGTTCAAATACAACATATGAATCAAATCAGAAAACAAGATCATTCATGGGAATTGATTGCATGTTTCATGAAACTAACAAAGAGATAATGTTGTTGAGGTTTTAATGATTTGATGAGAAAGAAGATAAAAAGGTTATGGTCCCATCCCATACATGATTCCTACGTACATCAACAACTTCAAATTATGTGATTGTGAAAGCTACGTACCTAGTTAGCTATAACATGCATACTATATTGTCCATCTAAATTTCAATTATTTTTAATCATTTATGTTGAATAAAGAATAATATGTACGAATGTTCTAATCTCTTATCAGTTAAAGTATAAAAATCGTACGAGGTATGCACAAATCAAAAGATTCTAAAGTCATTTTACTTCTCGGCCCAAAACCGTCAAACAAAATAATAAGAATATTTTTGCAATCAACATACGTAATAATTATTATTCAAATAATGAATTCCGTCGCTTAAAAGAAAAAAAGAAAAATCAGAACCCACATTTCATGAGTTTTATTTAAATAAAAAAATTAAGTAATAAACACACTCAACTAGTTAGTGCAATTTATCATAACCCACCTATTTGTTTATACAATATGATAGAAAACACAAACACAACATAATTGAGTAAGGGAAAAATTAACAAAATATGCACTAATTGCTAGTTACAATCTGCATACACAAAATTTAAAGAGTACTTACCAAAAGTAGCTGCCGTAGTTGCAGGAATATCAGTCACCAACCTAGCATTTCATAAAGATGGAAAAAGTGTTAAAAATCATATGGATGAAAGTAATGTATATATAAAATTTATTTATTTAGATATATTTTTATTGAAAATATTTGTTACCTCAATTTGTAATGGAAAAAAAGGTGGCAAACCTGTCAAGCACTATCTAAAGAATTAAGGTTGATGAATGGCCATAACAAAAGATACATTTTTTATCGGCCATTTAACATGGAAATATATAGCATCTCCTTTTGTTAATATATATCCTCGAAACCTAGTAAGTCCAAGGTATTTTATTCTTTTATCTTCTAGTCTATTCTCTTTCCCTCTTTATTCATATATTGGTCCCTCACTTCTTAATTGCTATATACATTAATAACATATATGTGTGTGTCATTTTTTCAAGCCAATAAACACCACACAATGCCAACTTTGTGTTCAAAATTTAGATGAGCACCGAGTCTATTTACAAATAACACAATCATCGTTCTCGATGATATAATTGATTGAATAATTTTCTCTGACTTTAAGATTCAAACGTTAGCATGATGCATTAATGTTCAAAAACTCATTATTTTTCGATATTTTCAAAAACAAGAAACTAAGAATATGCAAAGAAGCAAAACCCTAAGATGCATATAGATTCATGCAAAAAAGAGTACTCACCAATGCAAGTATTCCCTTAGCCCAGGGTCACTAGGGCTCGGTGCATCAGGATCGATCATAACCTATACCAACGAAAACAAAATTTAACCTAATAACTTGAGTGTTGATTTCACTTCTCAAATTGGCATCAACGACAACTATTCATAAAAGTTTGTATAATTACCAGTGTGTAGAACGTTCTCAAGTCCTCTCCTCCGATTTCAACCCTAGGCTGGTTGACGAGCTGCGAGGGCTTGAACTCGCAACCATTGTTAACCTCCCGGTTGTTGTAGCTAACCCTAAGAGAAATGGACCTTGTGAATGGGTCTAAAACATCCCCAATCACACGGCCAACCACGAGTGGGTCTCTTTCCCTTGGCATGCTGAAAACCCTAGCTAAGCTCCTAGAAAAAATGTTGTGTATCAAATGTTTTCTCTCTTTTTTTTTCTTTTGGTTTCTTGCTTGAGCTACCATTTGCTATTTATACTTGGTTTTTGGTATCTACTAGCTTTATCTTGAGTACCATCATTCAGCAACATAATCAACATTTTCAAAAAAGTAATGAATATTATTATTTTACATTAATTATTTAACTGCTGTTATGTATTTGAATTTTCAGTTTGATCTTATTGACTAGATTCCTAAGATTTAAGACCCTATTTCTAGCTATATGTACTCTTGCTAGACACATGATCATGATCATGAACATCATCATGAAGAAGAACAAGGAGAAAGAGAAAGAGGAGAATGCGAAGAAGGTAGAAGAAAAGGAGTAGAAAGCAGCTCTCAGGGTGATGTTGATCAAGAAGGAAGTTCAAGTGGGGTGGATCATAATGAAATTTGTGAAGGAAAACTTTCGAGATCACACACAACGGGACACTCAATAGTTAGGACAGAGGAGGATAGGTATACGTTGCGATTACCTGATCATGTTAAGTGTAGATTATTAAGGGGACATAATTGGACAGGAAGTTGCACAACATTTGGGGATATCTCCAAGAATAAGGCCAGTGGAAGCTATGGAGAGGCAGGATTTTCTGGTGGAGACATCAACAGATCATGAGGAACTTGCAATACTAGAAGCATGGCATTGCTTTTGTTCCTTTTTTTATGTTTCTGTTTTTGTTGTTTTGGCTAGTATGCATAGATGCTTCCAATTCATTGATGGGTAGATTTCAATATTTTTTTTTGGAAATTCAGTAGTTAGAAACTTAATGCATAGGTAGTTTGATATAAATAGCAAGATGTGATTTAATACAAAGTTTATGGTCACATTTTTTTTCAACTATTCATATTCTGAATATTGATTGATTTGGTAGCTATATAGCTCCTAAAACGAGCAATGGCACAATATGATTCACAGATTACTATTCATTTTCAAGTTTCAAAACATGTGTGATGATGTTAATTGGTTTAAATACTTGGGATAATTGCAGATGCACCCTATAAACTTGTCTCTTAAAGCAAATGTATAACCCGAACTTTGTTAAGAAGAATTCGACCCCTATTAAGTTTCCTTCACGTATTTCGTCAGTTAAATCTAACTGAAATTTAATCTCTCTCCTCACATGTCTTGCACATGACTTGTTAATTTTCTAAAATACCAATTTTACCCTTCATTATAATTTAATTTTTCAATATATAATACTTGAAAATTTCGGTGCCGGAAAATTCAAGCATTTGAATATTCCGGCACCGGAAAATTCAAATGTTTGATGGAATCTTTTATTCAAAGATCAGAACTTTAAGTTGATTTGTGTTATGTATTGTTTTTGAATTTCAAATCTCAAATTTGTTCTGAAAATATCATGTGCAATTGAACATTTTTTTACATATCTTAAATTGAATTCTCAAATTAATTATTCCCAAATCGTACAAACCAAAATGAAATCCTCCAAATCATTTGAACAAATGAACAAATCCAAACAAATTACCACTGACAATAAATTTCAAGCAAAATTTTCACAGATCTTACATATAATGAACAAATTTTATACAAAAAATTCAATCCTTACAATTTGTGTTACAATTCTGACTTGATTTGTACAAAACATGAACAAATTCAAACAAATTTTTTGGAGCTAGAGCCACTCAACAGAGCCACTGGCAGATCTGGTGGCGACGATGGAGGGAGGCAGTGGAGCCGGGTTGGAGGCTAATCGGAGCAGAAGCCGGAATCGCACTAGATCTCGGATCTCATTCTGGTTATGTTGTTGTTGCTTCCGGTGGTCGTGTTCTCGGCGGTGGAGGCGTTCTCATCGAAATTAATGGAGGCGAAGAAGAGGACAGCTACTGTGTCTCCGTCGTCGTGGCTGCTGGGTTCGTTCTCTATGGGTTCTCATGAAATCAATAGAGGCGAAGTCGTGGTGGTTGTTGGGTTCGTCCTCTACGGACGGTCTCTTCCATGGACGAGATCTGCACTTGGATTAAGGAAAGGAGGAGATGGTGGCGGCGACTATGGTGGAGGGAGGGGCGGGGGGGCGAGCGGGGCATGGGCG
>JAYMSZ010002081.1:0-12703 GCA_036897665.1 Pelargonium citronellum
GAATTCTTTTTCCAAGTAATACGTATGAAATTTTATTCAATAGATACAATAGTAAATTGGGAATATTTCAACCTTCTTTAATGCATAAGCGCACTAGAGTATAAATAAAGTAATAGCCGATTAACTATCCTTCTAAGTTAAGCCTAGAGGGCACTTATAAAAAAAACGATGTAAAAGGATACCTATTATTATTATTAGCGAGATCTCGTACAAAAGATAAATTTACTTTTACTTAAAGCGTCACGAAAAACTTGATACCTGAGGAGTCTGCGTAAGCTTTTCTTCTTTACAAGGGTTTTAAGTCTGACAAGATTAGATACCCGTTAATAGCATTTAATAACATTCGCAAGAATATTTCTTGGAATCTTAAAGCTTTAGATGATTTTAGAGTTCTTTTCTAATAAATTATTAGAAAGAAGTCCTTTTTACTTTAGAATGGGTAATTTCATAATCGGGAATTCCAGTTATATTCCTTAAAGAGGCGTTCCTTTTTGTTTTGTAATGAGTATACTTGTAGTCTATAATATAGATGCTACAATTGCATTATCTTAGTTTAATAGTAGTAGTAGAATTATCAAAACCAGCTCAAAATATTTCAAGGTTGTTTTAGTTCGCTATAGGTTGCTAACACCCGGATACTAAAAAGGATTTTTCATTTACAAGGAGTACTAGTAAATACTTTATTCTCACGGATCATGTTAATTTTATAATTTTATAAAGCGAATGCCTAACGGGTCTCTTGTCCAACTTCTTTATCAGTCTTGTTCCTTACAAAGCAGAGTATAATTTGATTTTTATTTTCAAGATTTACAGAATATTCAGTTTTGTTACTAAAGTCTTTTACTAGATTGTTAAAGAGTACTCATTTTTCACTATCAAAAATCATCTATAAGCTTTGCTTTGGCTCGTGGAAAAAGCTTGACTACTTCAGACTTCAAGCATAGTATTAGGAAATTTAAGAGCCTAAGAATTCAATTGCTCTAAAAACCTAGAACGACTTGCTTAGTATAGAGGAATTCCTAGTAACAGAAAACCACTTCATAGTTGAATTCACTTAAGATAGACTACTGAAGATTTGGGAAAGAAGCACAACCCAACAAAGAGTCAAAGTACTTTAACCTTTATTTGCAATTATTGTTATCAAAAATGTTTGTATAGTCTTATTCTTATACACCGCGGATCTACCTTATGTAGGCTGCACCCAACAGCTTTCGAGAGCGGAGCGAATTCCTTTAAACCCGATTCAAGTCCTCCTGTAATCAATAGGTTACCTAAGGAATAACTAGCCCTTATTTTCCAAACAGTTACTCAGCTGGCTAATCCAAGTGAATCAATATACAAATAAGATTCAACTAAAGGAAACCCGTACCTATTAATTTCGGCGAAAGACCTTCTCGAATATCTAAAGGGGGGTAATATTATAATTAGGTTCACTCGGAACTTCACGGGTTCTCCAGGTTTTATTCTTTTATTCTAGTGGCTTGGTCTTGGAAATCGGGATTTTTGAATGTCTAATACGGGTCTAATACCCCATTGACTACGACAAAATATAGAAAAGTAAAACTCAAAAATAGGAAGTTACATACATACGGGTCCTTTAATAAATTTAAAGTTTTACAGGTTATTGTAAGAATTTCGGTTTGGCTCGCTTTCGACAGTTAATAAAAACAAACCTTGTGTTGTATAAAACTTCTTATACTTTTAAAGTTATAATGATCATGAAATTTGCTTAATATCTCTCAAGCGACCCATGTCATTATGAATTTTTTTGTTACAAAACAGCTCTGTACCCATAGATTGCTGGCACTTGAAATGAGTGGGTTTGGAAAAGCGTATCTGGATCAAGTCTTAAGCTATATCCCGGATATTCCGATGTTTGATCTACCCTGTGAAGTATAAATAACAAAGTTACTGTTGTTAAATTAAAAACCTATAGGTATAAAAAGGTTAAGACTCAGGATGCCTAATAATTAAAAGCCTCGAATTCCTCAGTAGAAAAGTTGATAACTCAGAGAAGCGATTAGTTTTCCTTATCAAGACTTTAAACTCTTTGCAAGGGTGCAAATTCAAGATGAAACCACGGCATTCAAGACTGAGGAATTAAGCTGGTATCCTATACAGCAAAGTCTGAAATAAAACCAAGAAATTGAAAATTAGAAAAGGGATTTTCCTTTTTGACAAATTGAGTGAGATAGAGTATAGGTTATAGCAGCATCTAGAAGTAATTGAATAAGAGAGCGATAGAGACTAGAGTATAGAGGTAGGTTTTTCTTATTTTGCCGATTCAGTTTAAAATAAAAGTAGGGAGTCACAAGGAACTACAAGGGCACCTCGCTTAATAGATTTCTTGATTTAAGGAACAAAGGAACCCCTAGTATAAAATCCAGAATTATCCCATTCCCTTTTACTTAACTATGCTCAGGAAGCTTTTTAAGGAACTTCGCTACCCGGAGTAACGAAAAGAACTAAACGCTTTGTTAGGACATACGGGTACCCTTTTTAGAGTCAAGGTATAATATAATACCAGTCTTTCTTTATATACAACCATAGAATTTAAAGAGGATAACATTTAAAGGTTTATGTCTGAAACTATTAGTTTACATCTTCCGACACTTTGGATTTAGGGGGTCTCTGCTATTTCTGTAAGACTCTCCGCAAGAGAATTAATAGGTAAGAATCTAACCCCGATTAGGGACTCTTTCTTTTTTGAAAAAACAAGATAATAAGTTTAACTGTTGGAAGTAAGTAAAAGCGCGGGATTCATAACTCTAATAAAACCAGTTTAGTTTGTTAACTTCTAAAGGATAGTGGTGAAGTAAACAGGGACTCGCATTTTACTTAGATTCCCCAATGACACCCTATTTTAAAACCTGGGATGGGCCATTATCTTTTATTTAGAGCGGGTCAGAAAGGGTTTTGGATTCATTTAATGCGAACAAATGAAGAAGATAACTAGCGACCCTTAAGTTTTTACCTTAATTGCTGCTTTCCAATCTACTATCAACCTACTATAAGAAATAAAGAAAAAAAGTGCATAAAACCCTGGTAAATACACCTTAGTATAAACACGGCCAGTAGAGTATAGTGCTCTGGGTCTACAAACAAGAGTCAAAATTGAATTAGTCTTCGGCATCACCCCCTGGAGTTATAAAAGTTTCCTACAATTAAATTGAGAAAAGAGGACCCTTTATTCTATCGCTTTGGAAGGTTACTCACCTCAAAATAGTAGAGAAAGTCTAATTGAGTCAACCGCAATTGTAATATTGATTCAAATCTAGTCTATATATAAGTAAAAGAGATAAGCAAAAAACTCCGTAAATAAGTCAACGAAAACACTTATTATAGCCTCCAGTAAAGAGTAAACTAATACGATCTTAGTGTCTGTCCTTTCGTATACGTAAAGTCGTATGTGGCACTTCTTACTTGCTCTTGCCGGAGACTTTGACCCCTTTATACACGAGCTTTTGTTATGTTATTTAAACAGGGTACTTGTTCATCCTCGTATCGTAGGAAAAGGGTACAATAGAGGAAATGGATACGTGAAATGGAGGGATACGCTCAATTTAGTAATAGCAACTCTTTATTAGCTAAAAAAGCTGTCAGAAAAAGCAAAGGATTGTAGGTGTAGCGTTCTCATTGAAAGGCAAAAAAAGGGTCATTAATAGCTCTCAAGAATCTTTTTTTGGAATGGGCAGGGTTCGGGATATGATTGTGAAAAAATTTGCATACAATACACAAAGGAGTCTTATAACTTCTGTAGAAAAGAAATCGTAATTATCCTTTTCACGAGCCTTCGATAAAGATAAAAATGCCTTTACTTATAATTTAGTTAGATGTGATCTCATATTTTAGAATTAGAACGCAGGATAATTTACTACTTATAGGGCACACGTAGCTTTCTTCTGTAAGGAGTACCCACACAGTCGGGATACCTGGTTTATCGGTGATTGAAGTGGACTCCTTATAGTTTACAAACTAAGAATAAAATTAAGATATGAAATTTAAAAGTAAGAACACAAGATTTTAATTAACTAAATTACAAACTTATTCTTACGGCCCATTATGTAGCTTAGAAGGCACCCCGTTCTATCTAATGTGTACCCTATCCTCCTCCTATTCTGTAGTTTTCTTCCGGGTTTTTACTGACTGAGTAACTCTGTTTATCTGTTTAGTCGTTGGCATTTAACCGGTGTATAACAAGAAGGGTCAGCCAAATTTCGGATCTCGAATAAGGCAGGACAGTGTTCTCCTGTAAAAGTTCAGTAAACATAGGGTAGATAAAAGAAGTCTGAGACTCCTAAAAGTAACCTAGAATAAGGCATAAATAGAAGAGATAATTTGCACTTTTTGGTATGTAATTGGCCTAACACCAAAAAAACAATCAGTCTTTAAACTACTCTGATAAACTAAAGCAGAGCAAAGGAATATTACTAAGTCTTGCCGGTTTAATAATAACAATCCTAACGGAGACCCTACGGCAATCCCTGTTTAATAAATATTTCTAAGAAGAGAGATTAATAGCAGATTAAACAAAGTACTCCTAGTTTCTTTTTTTTCTATGTTGAATACTACACATAAGAATTCCCAGCATTTTCATTTAAGTGATACTAATCGAACAAGCAAACCCCCTTTTCTTAAATTAGCAATTTTTTTTGCGTTCTCAACCCTTATAGGAAACTCCTGTTACAAAGCTTTTATAAGACTTCGGTTACCTTTCACTATATAAGTTATTCTTTATATATTTTTGTAAACCACCAGAGTATTCTTGCCTTTTCTGGAGTCCTATCGGCTCCTTTTTTTTGGAGTATTTAAATTATGGCATGGAGAGCAGCCAACTCCTTTTATAGTTGTTAAATGTTGCTCATTTTTCTTGTATTTATGACCGATTATAAAAAGGACTTATCCTAATAGGTCGTCACTATCGAGCAAATAGGAAATATCTTTACAAGGCTTATAAAAGGGCACATACTTAATTATACCCTCATTTTCAATAAAGTCATCAATTCTTCTGGAATCGTGTAAGTCTCTTGGTTAGTACTTTTCTATTCTTGTTTTTTGGTCCATTTGAGATGGATATATGTTTCTTCTTCTGTTAAAATACTAAGAGAACAAAACTCAATAAGGTTTCATTGAGCATGGGCACATTTTGAACTTACGTTTTGAAATATTATGTCAGGAATTACTTATAAATTAATATTAGTAGATCTTGGGCTAGAATGAAGAAACTAGATTTGAATAAATTTCAGTGACTCCCTTAAAACCGCTTAGGAGGGCCGAGTCCTCTTTGGATCATTTTCTTTTCTCTCATTGGAAGTCTTCTATAGACTATTCAAAAAGTGCTCTCATAACCTAGGATAACAAAGCAACTATGAATACATTTCCATTTAGTATGCTGCTATTTACAGGTATTTGAAAAAGGGGTTCCCGTTGAAGTCCAACCAAGCTTAAAACCTATTGAAAAGAAAGTCTCACTTTTTTAGAGTGCCTCGAATCACGAAGTTTGGGAGATCGAAAGACTTTAATTTCTTGTGTTATTAGTTTGAATTGCGTCGATACGATAGATATAAAGGGGTATATAACAGAATTCTCTAAGTGAGCACTGTCCCCTTAATTTATATTAAGAATTTAGTAGAACGACAACTAAGCTGTTTTGATAAGAACTCTATCTGGGTTAGCCAGTAAAAGAAGCTTTAGTCTCTTGTTATTCATTTTACTTTCTTTCGTAGGCTATGAAAAACCAGATGAATATCGCAGGACCGAATACTAATACTTGCATCTCACTCCCCAAAAACTTTTTAAGTAATTATTATATATAAAAGGGTTGCCTAGAGGACTTCTTACCTTCCATTACAAAGGAGGTTAGTGATGTTTTGAATTCCCGTATAAGACTAAAACTTTTTACGAAAAAATGAATCCTTAGTTTGTCAACCCAATCCACCGGAAAGTATCAAGTTTCGCAGCTACAGTTTCAAATATTTTTGATTTCAGTCAAGCATACCCAATCGATTTCTCTCTTAGCTTACTAAAACTCTATTATATATTGCTTTGTGCTGCTCCTAAAATTGAGAATGTTATCGATTTAATCAACGCACAAAAAAGTCTTATACTTCTATGATCAGATACAAATAAAACTAGAATTTCTGTATGACAAGCTTTCATATAGCAGTAACCGGATGTAACTTCTTACTTTATTTCTGCGCTAACTTTTACAGAGATAGGTATTGGCACCTATATATGACGTGAAGGTATGAAAGGATTTGAGGGTGTTCCTTTATTCTAGCTATAAATAAAGGAGAGCGGGATCCCTGGATTCCATTTCTAATAGTATTATAACTTTAGATTAGAATATATAAGTATATTAAAAATGAAATAACAAGACAATATCTCATAAATAAGATGCAAATTTAAGAGAGTTAAACTCTAAACCCTTTTTATATAACTCACTTCTTGTAAAACTGAAGAAATAGGACTCCTTCCTGTAAGACTATACACATCGACTTCATAACTTGTTTCAGCCTACCCTTCTTTAATACCTGTTCTTTAATACCTCTTTTAACAACCCTCAAGTTACTCTCGATAAATGACCTTTTAGAGAGTTTAGGTACTCAGTAATGTGTGTTTTTTTACATTTAACTCGATTTACGTTTGATTTAAGATATTTTCTTTTAATCCTGTCTTTTAGATCCAGAGTTACAGAAAGAGGAATTACTATAAACTTTAAGAACTCCCTGTGACTAACTAATTTGAATTGGATTTTGGGCAGAGTACAGACAGTACAGGGGTTCCCCAATCAACCTACACCTTACTGAGATTCTATCATATATTTATACCAAGTTGAAAACTCGGGTATATTACCTAATAAATCTCTGTGAGGGGACAACTTATCTAATTTATATGGTAAATCATACTATTGTGCACAGCCCCAAGTTCCTTTTTATTACACTTTATTGTATTTTTGTTAGCTATACATATTTCTATTTTTATTCCCTAGTTAGAAAGGTAGCAGTTCTCATATCCCGAGAATTCCTAGTAAAAAAAGGAATCTTATCAAGACTATACTAGTTCCCTTTAATTACAGCGGGGCACCTAAGTTTTTAGCTAGCGATTTTCGGAGTAGTCGCCTAAATGACTGAGAAAAGTTTGTATGTAAATCTGTTGGTCTTTCCAAGTTATAAGAGTTTAGCTCGTATTTGATTTTAATACTAATTTGTTTTTGGAAAAAGAAGGGGTGTAAGCGTAACTTATAAAGATATTCTTTCAGTGAAATAAAAGCCCGCCTAAGAAGATAAGGACAAGGGGATTTTTCATTATACAATTCTTGAGTAGTCAATAGAAGCGTTGCTGCTGTAAAGTTAAAACCGGTTTTTATATGCGGACTTGAGGTGTCCCCTATTCATTTTAGTATAGATACGTAAGTAAGAACAAAATTATACAAATAATAGATATAACAAAGGCTATGGTCAATCCAGTCGGTAAAACATTCTCTTTTGTCGTCAGTAGTTAAAGGTTTTAATCGTATCAACCCAATAAGGAATTTGTAAATTTAATATAGAAAGGTTCCCTTTTCTATTACTGGAAGCCCCATATCAACAAATGTTGTCCACTGAGCCAGACCAATTCAACTAAAATACCAGAAAAATGAAAAAGGAATAAACAGAGTAATCTAAGCCCAGGAGCTCTTAAGTATATAGTTCAAACAGGAATTTCGATAAGTAGAAAGTTCAGTCCAGGCAAGAGTTTTTTTACACAGAAAATAAAGAATATTAAGCTTTTTGATTCGTTTTTATATACCAAGGGGGATATATAGCACGGCCCGCTGTAACTATTTGTTGACAAGAGTAAAAATACCTTAAAAGTAAAATCAACAAAATAAATTAGGAAGTATGTTGTGTAACTTATCTAGGCTTTCGAAAATCAGTACAAAACTATGTCTCATTGCAGATACGCATATTACGACTACTTTTTTTATAGTGAAAACTTCTATGTTTTTGTATTAAATTCCTCATATCATTATACAATTGACACTAGTCCTGCCTTAATTCTAGCCATTACCTCAATAATTCAAAAATAATAGTATTGGTTATTATAAATTTAAGCAAAATAAGTGATGCTGCTTGGTATAAGAAAGGGTTGTCCGTATCTAAATTATATAGCGAAGAGGTATATCCTACGAGAACTGGGAGCCCTCTTAAAAGTAAAGCTAATGAAATCTTTTAGTACTCAGAAAATTAGTGATATCTTAATTGTAGTTTTTATACCATATTTCTAAGTAGACTCTCAAACCAATATATTTTAGAATTAGGGTCCTAAAAGCAAGACTTTTTCTTCACTTAAGTATAAATTCTAGTTATTATAGTAAAGGTGTTCCGAGTATATTCTTGGATACTGGTGCTGTGTATGAAACCAAACCCAGTAGGTAGGAATAAAGGGTTTTGTGGATAAAAAATGAAATAGATAGAGTAAGAGTAGTAATTTGGTTGCTAAATCCAGAAAGGACAAATTACTTATTATTAAACAAAATAATACATATTTAACCCTGTGTGGGACGGATCCTTATGAAGCGTATGCTTTCGTATATCTCTATCTCATCTCTATCTAGAAAAGTGTTATAGACAAAACAAGAAAATATAAGATTCCTTATACAACTGGAAGTTACCTAATTACAACTCCATTCGCAAGCTTTCCTTAAATTTTTTATTATAAGTAAACTAAAAAAGGATTTTAAGGGAAGTAGCATAGCGCCTTTTCATAGACAAAAAACTAGGAGGCTATATAGTTATAGTTTTTTCTACTTTACAGCAGTACCCCATTTAATTTAGACTATGTTTTCTTTTCCTCAAGGGTTCCGGGTAAAACGCACAGGCATTCACCGAGCAGTCGAAGGTTTGATTCCTGCCGCTTTGCTGAAATACTTATTCATTCAGAACAAGGTAAAACTAAATATACCCGTAAACAGAACCCTTTACTTATTCACCCCTTTCTACTTTTCCTTTTAATTACTTAAGTTGAGGTCAATGATCCGGACTCCTCGGTTAGGATTTCAAACGTAAGCGAATACACTTATTGTAGAATTGAACTTGTAATAAAAAACAACTTTTCTTAGGTTTCTACTTATTCGAAAAATATAGGGCTGGTTTTACGTTTAAAAAGGGAAATTCCATTACCAATTTTTTTATTTAAGAGGGGCCCCTTGTAATAGATATGCCTATTTTTAGGACCTAACAAAAGATTTAAAAACTAAAAGTATCCCACTTCACCCCAAAAATATCAGGGGTTTGCTTCCATGTATTATTTGAGCTTGATATAGGAACACTTATATGAAAAATCCTCTGCTTAAAAAGTTATTAGGATTCTCTTTATGATTAACATAAGCAGAGTATTCATTTTATTTTCTACCTGTTTCTTATAATATTTATTTAAATGAAGACGAGCATTATTAACTTATATGGGGTATTCCTGTATCATATATGTAATATCTTATCAGACTCATGATACTTTTGGTTAGACCCAAAGAGGGTACTTTATAACAGTTATAGGTTTCTGTTTACCGCTTATCTTATAGTGCCCCCATTAAGTTGACTTACATCTGTTGCCCTTTATAACGTACACCTAGTCGTTATACGTTTTATGTCTCGTGTAAACACCAGATAATTTTTATACTTTTCTTAACTCTGCTCGAGTAACTTCATGAGGCCTCCCCTATTCTCTTATGTATAAATAAGTTTACCAACTAATCTATACCCTATATATTGACTTAATCCTTGTCCTGTCTTGTAATTTTAGGAAATATAGAGAACCTCCTCTAAACAGCTTGTTTTATATTTGATTTTTTGATTACCTGTTGAGGACTTAGTTATGTATCATGCTAGTTAGGGCGAAAAGGATCTATCAATATAAAACCAAGAAAGAGCTAAGAATGGGTTACCGAAGGAGATGGAACTCTTTTGAATACATGTATTTGAATAAAAGCTTATTATGATAAAATATTTTTCTAGTTAAGTCTTGGGGTTTCTATCACATAGAGGTGAGAAGATAATCGTCCACTATATACAGAGCTTTAAAACGGGCAAAAGAGGGGCCCTTACAGTTAACAAATTAAAAAACTAACTCGCTCCAGTATAGTCATACACAGAAACAAGACAAATCCGTTAAATCTCTAATTTATGTAGTGCTGGCATCGAGTGACATAAGTCATTAACACCCTTTTTAGTAACGTGGTCTAAGTTCCGACTGAATTGATACGTTGTAATCTAACAAAATCACTTAAATAGATAGAATTTTGTTTGAAGCTAGTTAAGCAAGCTTACCTTGCAGGAACTTGTATGAATAGTGAATGGTAGCAAAAAGATATCTAAAGAATTGACAAGCAATTGAAAAATCAGTAGGAATGGAATCGATTATATAAAGTCATTCAATATCCGTTAGGCAAAAGAGTTTCCCATAAGTCAGTTAATATAAGTAATATAAGTGTATATAGTAATAGGTCAAAGTCTTATTAAGTGGAGTCTTATTTGATTAAAAGTATGTCACTCTAAAAAGAAAGTCGTTTCTATGGGTTCGAATCCCACTCATAGAAGCATCGAAGGGAATTTCTTATATTATATAATGTAATATCTTCGATACCTTTTTCTTTATCTAAATCACTTAGTATAGAACAACTATCCCACCCGAGTCACCTGCCTGCTCACCCACCCGCTGCTCACTTTCTAAACCCCTCTAATAGATGCTACGTCGTGGGTTCAAGTAGGGTGTAGGAATTGGTCCACCCTATATTCTACAAGAGCTCTCACTCACTCGGAATTTCTACTCAAGGTCTGGTCAGCCTTTTAAAGTGGAAAACCCGAAACATCCTCCTCGTCAATCTTCACTCGTTAGTTAATTAAGTTAGCAAATAGGAAATAGGTAAAAAGTCACAGCTCTATCTCTAAGCTGTGCAAAGGCCTAAAGGCCGCCTTTATCGCCCCAGTAAAGTGTAGGAAAATGGTAGGAGTCGTTCAATGATAGGTGAAACTTGTGTTCATGTGCTATCTGTATCTCTTGCTTGTCCCGTATCTGTACGAACGATTGGTTGCCCCTCATTCTTGTTCTTTTTCATCATATTATGGGTTAAAAGAGGTCCCTCACTTATGACGATAGGTTATCTTCGATACCTGGGTAGGGGTCCATACCGTTTGTTACTTACAGGTGGGTCCTTCTCCTCACTTTATATTGTTTTGGATCGAGTTGTAAATAAGGGGTTTTCCATTTCATGTCCTCTAAATTCAACAAGTAAACTTGCCACCAAAAGAGTTAGAACCCAGGTAATCCTATATTACGAACAACCAACAATTTTCTAGAATGCTTTGCTGCTTGGGTTGTAAGGAAGGTGTTTACCTAAACGCTTCTTTTACTTATATATGGGTCCTTCTAATATCTTCGCGACTTTTTAGGAATACTTAAGGGTCATCATGGAACATGAGTCTTTCACCGGTATGGGGAGGATAAGGTCGTAATTCGAGGATCTAGCAGGCGTATTTATTAGATCGAAAGGTTGTGCTTTTCGATCAAAATTAAAGATCTGTGTAATGCTTAAATAATGTAAAAACTCGCAAATATATTAAATAAAGCCAAAGCACTTCTAAATACTTAGCTACTAAGTAAAAAAATGCCTAATTCTATACTTTTAAAGTAACTATAGTCAAGTTTTTTCTTATAACTTAAATGGGCACACTATTCTATAGTGAAAACGTAGTTTCCTATATACTAAATACTAAAGCCCGATTCCTGCATTTATTCCTTATTTAAATTAAGAAGTCCTATTGGATTCATGAGGTTACCTCGGACATAGAGCTTTTGACCTAGTATGATTTATTATCTGATTTAATTTAATGCGTATAGTTCAAAAGTGCAGGGTATATCTCATATTCTACTATATAGGTAGGTTTGATCGGTTCCAAAAGAAAAATGAAAACTTAGTCATAGTGACATGGTTTGAACCTATGAACGGAGCATTGAAAGTTTTATTATAATCCAAAAAAACCTAAATTGCTTAATACAGCGGGTTTCTATTAGCGGTTAGAAAGAAAACTTACCTCCTATCCTATAGAACTTTCCTATTTTCTACAAACTTAAAGTCCTTTTGCTTAGTTAGACACATTTCCAAATTAAGAGTCCGTTAATAAAGCTCCGAGAAATTGAAAAGTATAGGCCCCGCACAGTTTTGATCTTCTTTTAAATTCTTTGGTTTTTATCTATTCCTAACGAAAGTACCAAAAATTATCAGTAAAAGTGGGTTAAGACATATTCCTATAACTTGGTTTTCTAGATTAAGAGCTAAGCCCTTTAGTTATTTTTCTCCGCGGGTTTCTTCTCAAGGGTGTGCTTTGGTTAAACCTTCATACTACATAATTAAGGAGAGGCGTATACAAATTCTGGATATATTACAAGTTTAGTGACTAAAACAAAAAAGCAAGGCTTCCCTTTAAGACATTCTAAAGCTAGAAGGGATAGTAAATCAGTACTGGTTCTTTGCGAATAACTATATTCAGAAACACTTCATTCTTGTATTCATTTAATTCCTGAAAAGTAAAGCGATCATCCAAAACCGAAATAACAAGTAACCAAAAGTTAATAGAGTAAAAAATCACTTAGATAGAATGCTACGCTTTTTATCCCTAGTTAAGTGAGACTGACTGTTGAGGCATCATGAAGCACAGATATTGAT
>JAYMSZ010002082.1:0-12703 GCA_036897665.1 Pelargonium citronellum
GAGACAATGCCTCTTACCCCTAGCCTAGGGCTTTTGGCACCTTACCGCACCAAAGTGGTCTCCTACACCACCACCACCAAGGATGTGTTAAGTGGGGATCGATCTTGAGACCTCATCCCACTCACACAACTAGAATAACAAACTGCGCCATCCTTGGTGGTTTCAGGTTACTTACTCAATTTTGTAGAATTTGAGTTCTAGTGGTTTTGAAGTTTTGGTTTTGGGCACACAAAGATTCAGGTAATTAACTCAATTTTGTAAGTGGTTTTGAAGTTTTGGTTTTGGGCACAATTCAGGTTGTTGACTCAACTTTGTTTGTGAAATGGCTTGAGTTGTTGGTGTGTAGGCACAATGAGGATGTGCTAAAAGTTGTAGTTTGAGTGCTAGTTTTTGGTTTTGGGTACTAAAGGATTTAGGTAGCCGACCCAACTTTGTTCGTGAAATCGCTTGAATTGTTATTGTTTAGGCACACTATATGTTTTACCAATGAATATATGCACAAAGTTCTAGTTTGAATTCCAATTTTCGGTTTTGATCACATTCAGGTAAGCAACCCAGGTTTGTTCGGGAAGTAGCTTGAATTGTTGTTGTTTATGCGCAAAACATAAGTCTTTCCCATGCATATGTGCACAAAAGGGTTCAAGTAGTTGGCTTAACTTTGTTTGTGAAATGGCTTGAATTGTTGTTGTTTAGGCACAATTAAGTTGCGCAAAAGGTTGTAGTGATTCGAGTTCCAATGGTTTTAAATTTTGGGTTTTGGGCACGAAAGGGATTCATTAGTGACCCAACTTTGTTTTCTAAAATTGCTTGAATGTTGTTGTTTGGGCACACAAAAGACTTGCAAAGTGCAATATTGCCAATCAAGACGTGTTTGATTCATGAAACTGTTTTTTGGGTTGTTTCTTGGAAAATATTATACTAATGAATCACGTTTTGTGAAGGTGAGTACCATCTTGACCTTATAGTAAACTATGGAGCTGTACCAGTCATTGTCCCAAGGGTTAGTGGAGTCCATATGCTGCTAGAGAGCTTTGAGCCCATCCATGGAGTCCTTCTTTGCGAAGGAGAAGATATAGACCCATCCCTCTACGACTCAGAGCTCTCCGGCTTCACGCCAGAGGAGCTCGAAGAGATCAAATTTCTCCACGCAAGCGACTCATCTATCGACAGAGAAAAGGACTCGATCGAGTTGAGACTCGCAAAGCTATGTCTCGAGAGGAACATACCATTTTTGGGCATTTGTAGAGGCTCACAAGTCCTCAATGTGGCTTGTGGAGGCACATTGTACCAAGATGTGGAGAAGGAGGTTTCAAAGAAGTTATGCTTGGAAGGGCAAAAAGTGGTGCACATGGATTATGGGAACTATGATGGGCATAGGCACAAGGTGAGGGTAGTTTTGGAAACTCCTTTGCATAATTGGTTTAGAGAGTCATTGGAGGAGGAGAGGATGGAGATTTTGGTGAATAGTTATCATCACCAAGGTGTGAAGAGATTGGCACAAAGGTTTGTGCCTATGGCTTTTGCTGAGGATGGTTTGGTGGAAGGGTATTATGATCCCAATACTTATGATCCTGAGGAGGGAAAGTTTATTATGGGTCTCCAATTCCATCCTGAGAGAATGAGGAATTCGGATTCTGACGACTTTGATTACCCGGGATGTCCCCTTGCGTATCAGGTAACATCTAAAACTGCCATCTCTATCCCAAAACAAGCGCGACTTTCCCAATTTTTATTGTAAAAGTTAAGAATCAATCAGTTAGAGTTGAAATTTGTATATTAGGTAACATCATAAACTACTCCCTCTGTTCCAAAATGAACATCCACTTTTTCGATTTTGTAAAAATCTATGATAAGTCAGTTATAGTGGAATTTTACATCTTATACCAGGATGTCCTGTTGTGTCTCCTTGTATCCCAATATGAGCATCAGCTTCCCCGTACTTTTGTAAAAAAAAAGAACAAGGATAAGTTAGTTAGGATTGAATTTTTCTCCTTATACTAGGATGTCCCGTCACATATCAAGTAGCATATGAAACTACTCCCACTTTCCCAAAATAAACATCAACTTTCTCGTTTTTAGTAAAAGTTAAGGATGTGTTGGTCATAGTTGAACTTTTCTCTTTATACTCTCATGTGCCGGAGTTTTAACTAACTTATCTTAGAAATTGAGTGTTCACAAGTGGGTCCAGACCGAAATTTTGGACCCAACCAAACCAGGAGGCAGAGGACCGAGTCGAATGGGTTCAGTGTGGTCTTTTACCAAACCGGTGAAACCCTAATTGGGATGGTTTATTTAGTCTTTTCCTTGGATACAATGTAGGAATTTGTGAAGGCTGCTATAGCTTATCAGAGGAAGCTTAATAACTCAGCAACATCTGTGGCTAAAGCTCCAAAAATGAATGAGGAAATGGAGAAGAAGAGAAAGATAATTGTGCGAAGCTTCTCAATTGCGAAAAATATGTATAGCTCAGGCCGTGGAATGGTTTCAAACCAATTGTCTGATCTTGAAGTTGGAGCTGAGTTCTTGCAGGTACGTTATAGCATCAATGCCATTTTCTTGTTCTTGCACATTCTCATTTTCTTGTGTACAAAACTCGGAAAACTGAAAAACCATTTATGAATATGTTGATTTTTAAGTAAACGTCGGTTGTTTTCCCCGTTTGCTTTTAATTTTTGACAGTACAAAGGTGGAAAACTGAAAGACGCTTTGTTGATATATGTTGAAATCTTTTTCTTACTCACATTCTTATTTTTAGTGTACTAAACACGGAAAAATGAAAAGCTCTTTATTGATATGTTCGAGTTTTAGGTAAATGTTGGATACATTTTTGTCTACATTAATTTTGACTTGTATGGATTTGGAGAATTGAAAGACGTTTTGTTGATTAGTGAATTTTTAGACAAATGTTGGATTGTTTTTCTTGGGTGTTCTCTTTCCCATGTACTAAACTCGAAAAACTGAAAAACTATTGCTGATATGTTCGAGTTTAGATAAAGGTAAGGTACTATTTCCCGTCTCCTTCGACTTTGAAGGTAAAAAACTGTAAACATGAAAAACCCTTTATTGATATATCGACTTTTCTTGGGTGAATGTTGGCTTCATTGTTCGGTGTACTTCCATTTTCACTATATAAAGTTGAAAAGGTGAATTCTTGATATTTCAATTTTTTGGTCAATGTTGGACACTATTTCCTTCCTACTCCAATTTTACTATGTAAAAATGAAAAATTGAAGGAAAAACAATCTTTTAATGATATCTCGATGTTTAGGTAAGTGATGAGTTTTTTTCATACGCAATCTCATTTTTATCATGCTAAACTTAAAAATTGAAAGATTCTTTACTGATATGTCGATTTTCAGGCAAATACTGCATTGAGTTGTCAACAAGAGAACAGACTGAAGCAGATGGGCGCAACGGTACGAAATGCAAATGCATATATGGATAGGTTGAAGATGGAGAAGCAGAAGGAGAGAGTTGCAAGAATGATATTGGAGAAGATGTCTATGGAACAATTGTCTAATTTAATGTCATTTTATCAAATGATGGTTCAAATATGTACCGAAACTATAGAGAGCAAACTTCACAACCTAGCTGATGATCAATTAGACTTGTAAATGTTGAATTTTTCATCGGAATATTTAAATATATATAATTTAAAGGGCTTAATCAATGCGTGGATTTTTTTTCTTATTGCCGCTAAAAATTAATGATAATTGTCTACACATTTCAAAACTATAATTTTTCTTCCAACAAAATCAAAATAGGCGCGCATGTTTAAATAGATTTAAGTCGATATCATATTAGTTTTGAAAATCATATGACAATAGCACAAAATCACACACACGGTTTCTCCTTAAAAATGTGAAATCAACACAAAAGCAACTCAAATCAAATCAGTTCATTTAAAAGTACAATGACTAATTCAATTTATTTCTGATTGTACATGAACAATTTTAATAATAAAATTAAAAACATTTGATGAAACGAGGAGTATTATTTTCAGTCCATTTCAGTTTTGCTAACGTGACGTGTGCAATGACCGATTGAGTCTTCATAGTCCCTAAAAAAAAACATTATATCTGGCAATACAAACAGCATGCCTAAACAAGTCAGCCATGTTTTTATCAGATAGTTGTTTTTTTTTTTGTCAATCTTCTAATGTCTCACCTCTTATTGAAAAATGTTATCTCTGATGAAACGCGAATTTTAGGCCGAGGGTCTATAAATTTCTTATTAGTAGTTCGAGCTTCATCTCTGGGTCAAAGAGACTTAACTCGAACCCGACATGGATAAGATTGGGGTTGCAGGTTTTACGTATAAAATGTAAAAGTGAGCCATTTTGCCCAATCTGACCCCAAAAACTGAATCATGTATATTTCATGCAACCCAAAGCTGTAAAAATGCCCAATCTGACCCCAAAATATGAAACATGTATATTTCATGCAGTCCAAAGCCACGGAATGAATTTCAGGTGCCAAAATGGCCGAGGCCAGTCGCATTTTCTTTCATACATTAAGAAGCATTCAAATAAAATTGGGAAAGGTTGTTAGATACGATAAATAGGAACACAAGCTAATTTTGCCCTGCCCAGCCCAGATTTGCAGGGTCGAGAAATTTCTTATCAAATACAGCTAGTTTCTTTGTACAGGTTGAGGAGACTTACCCGAGCCCTACCTATAAAATGTGGGAGTAAGAGCGGGTTTGCCCAATCTGACCCAAAAAAAAGAAAAATGAATTGGGCATATTTTTTGCAACCCAAAGTGGCAAAAATGTGGATCAACTTTGGGTTTCCCAAATTGCAACTCTAGTCACAATCCTTTCATGCATTAAGAAGCATTCAAACAAAACTTGTCAATGTGCAAACTCATTTTCAACAACAAGAAACCAACAATTTTAACCTAAACAATAGTTCATTTATATCAACTATAACACAGTTTCTTCGGATGATTAACAACACAACAGTTAGTTCCGAATACATTACCAACCGGGGCGGATCAAACTTACACAACCTCACTACTAACAAAAATCCCCTTAAATAAAAAGGTTACATCCTAAATTGCTGAACATCAGGACATTAAAAAGAGCCTGGTTTTTTCATGGACATGCTGAAAGTACAAGCAAGCTAAACCACGCTTACACTCGTAGCATTGCTCGGTGAAGCAATGCCCTTCTGCAGCAACAACTCTAAGTCTTCTATTTTCTGTATTCACCTTTTGTTGAGCCTTATTAGTTTAGCAATTCTTCCATCCTAAATTTTTTTTTTTTTTTTTGGTTTTTTGTTTTTCTATTTTTTTTTCCTTTTTCAACAAGTAATTGTCCAAACCAGAGGATAATAACTCAGCTAGCTAATATGTTCTCCAGAAAACTAAAGCGATTACGAGCAAAGAAATTGAGCTTTAGTTTTAGAATGGTTGAAGTATCATGGTTATAGTCTTAGCTTGATATCATCTACGGCTGAAAAAAAGGAAGTCGGGGTGATTGACCTGAAGTAGTCTTAACCAGTTATCGGCAGCCCGCAGGAGGGAGGTAGCCAATTGTCGCTCCAGGAAACCCGGTATCCACAAAGATCCCTTGAACTTGTATGATGCGAGACCGAGAACGGGTAATGAAATCTTCGGGACACCGTCCATTTCATTGGGGTAAGTCACCACTGGAGTGTGAGAGCTCCGGGCACCTACAAGAAACGAGTATAATGCATTTGCTTAGACATATAAAGAGACTCGCGTGATAATAAGACTAAAAAAGCACATTACACCTACATGTAGACAACAATGACGAGGCTCGAGTAGTTACTTGGATATACTATTATGGCTGGATATGTTATAATAATAATTAGGAAAACTGATCCACAAGGTCCCTGAACTATCAAAAAGACATTTAGGCCATGAACTTTTGAAAAACCAAAATAGTCCATGAACTATGAACTCTGGCCCTTGTGACCCTTTTGAGGTCAATTAAGTCCCTACAACTAATTAGAGCTAATTGTCGTTAATGTTGGTGATGCCACATTTAAATATATAACTTTTAAATGCCCCGTCAGTGCCACGTCTATAATTTTTTATTTGATCAATTATTTTAAATGCCAAGTCAGTATCATGTCATCAAACTTAATGGTCAACTAACTCTAACTAACGTTATGGACTAAATTGACCCCAAAACTCAAAGTTCAGAGATCATTTAGGCTTTTTGAAAATTCAGGAGTAAACAAGGCATTTTTCCTAAGAGAATTACTCCCTCCGTCCCAAAATAAGTGTCCACTTTCCCAATTTTGTAAGAAATAAAAATGAGTTAGTTATGATCGAGCTTTTCCCATGGTACCCCTATGTGCTCGTCATAATAAACTCATCGGATTCTAACTAACTAATCTTAAGGATATTGTTGGTATTTCATGCATAACTAACTAACTAAAATGGGAAAGTAGACACTCATTTTGGGACGGAAGAAGTATTAACTCCAAATGGATTTGTTACCAGGAAGTAATAAAACCAACAATGCATTTGAAGAAAGGCGAATTATGAAGAGATCATCCTACAACCAGCCATACTAATGAATGGTATGGCAATTGGCGAAGAGGTATTAATGATGAGATTCACAGACACATCATAAGTTCTATAGGTGAATATTAAAATTGGAAGTTCATATTATTACCTCCCAAAGGTGTAGAAAGAGAATGGTATGTGAGAAAGCAAGCATCCAGATCCTTTAAAGTTGGCCCTGTCGGTATCCTGTAAATTGGGTACCTACACAATAAATACGAGAGCACGTCAGCTGCACACACAACTACATAACAAGAGAAATAAATGCAACATTATCAAGCTGATACCAGGCTACAGAGATCCAACTGGAAGGCAGCAAATCACAGCTTCTTAGTGTCTTCAGCTCAGGAAAACGGAAGGCCAGATCAGATAACTGTGAGAAAGAAAAGATCAGGGAAATGAAAGATATTTAATATAATCTTCCTTAGTTTACTAGAAATATAAAAAATAAAAAAATAATACTAGCCTTGTCAGCCAAAGGTTCCCGGCTAAAAGGAGGGTCACGTTCAAGATACTCGAAAAGCAGGCACCCTTGGGAATTCACAGATTCACCTTCATCACTTGAAAAGTCTTCTTGGGGTTCTGTAGGTTGGTCTCTCAATGACAATCGATCCATCCTCCGAGGTATTTCACCTGCTAAATGGTGATGTTTCCATTGCTCACTTGAGTATTTTAGTCCCCTATCAGGTTCACAATCACTGCTACCATCACTACTAGTATCCCTGAAATCACTGTCACTGTCCTCACCTGGCCGTCTATCAAATAAGAAAGCCATCATAAACATGTGTTCGTTGAAACTAATTAGTGTGAAGTTACACTTTTATATTAAGAATCAATTAATATGTGCAAAATATAAGTTGAAAGATAGAAATGCTAACACTCAATAGTCAAAACAGTTCCATACAGACAAACCCTAAACCTGAACTCCTAGGAACTGAAAAGAGACATGATAATGTTGTTTCAGCTCCCGATAAGCATATAGTCTTTAAATATGTTTCAGTAGACTTGCTATACTTCAGACAAGTGCATGGGTTACTAAGCCTACTTACACATTACAACCATAAGGAATGGAAAATCAATATAAAACAATGTGGAGAAGGATTAAAACTGAACAGCAAAGATATGAAGCCACATCAAACTAATTGAATGTGCCTATTTGATTATACCAAAAAAGAGTATTCACATGTGTAATTGAACTAAAAAGGGCAAGAGAACAAGGCATAACTAGTAACATTAATCTACACAACTCTTAACCAATATAAACATCTTCCTTTTTCTTTATTTCTTTTTCAAAATTCATCTTTTGCCATCTGTAGCAAGAACTGATGCATTTTACAAGCGCTACTTATCTCCACAAACTACAAAACAGCTAGATGCAACTTCATCAGGATACTAGTTCATTATTACTCGTGTTCAAATAACAGCAACGATGCAATTGCAAATTAGATCCAACATGAAACCTTTGGCGACGGTAAAATAATTAGCGCACACATATCCAACCCATAGAAAACCCATAGCTAAGCCTATAAGAATCAGACCTCAAACCTCTCTTTCCTACCCTAACCTCTAAATTGAAGCTTTCTTCAGGTATTGTATTGCTTTTTAGAAAAAAGGAACAAGTAAACTCTTTTTCTTTTCAAGAGACAAAATAATGAGCTAGTCCCCAATTGTAGTGACTAAACTCTTTTTTCTATTGCTACAAGTAGATCTATGTCTGATCAGCTCATATGATGTGACTGCTTAGAATATAAAAAACCACTGAAAATGACACACACACACCAAAAGGACCGAACAAGCAAGTAAACAACAACAAAAACAACCAAGCAATTAGTGATGCACAAAACAAAAACAAAACAAAAAATGCTTTACTTGGCATGTCCAAAATCAAATCCATATTCACTATAATGCCAATTATATGATACCTTGGCTTCACAGATGCCTTCAAAGACTCGCCATATATTTGAATCCCAGACAAGTATGGAACATAGTACTGAACTACACAATCACAGTCGTTCAAGATCAATGGCACTCCAGCACCATAAGCACTCCACTCTTTAAAGGACTCCCATAGATCACCAAGCACAAAGTAAGGTTGAAATTCCACATCACAAGTTCTCAATCCCCTCATTGTTGTCTGCCATCAAATGTAATTTTATTAAATAGGCATTTTCAGTATGACACACTTTTCACAATATGAAAAACTGGGAAAACAGTTTCAAACAACAAAACAAGGGAAAACGACAATTTTTTTAAAAACTTATGGTTTATTTCCCGAGAAATACTAGCAATGGCTTTTCCTTTATAGCATTTACTCTAAAACGAACTTAGAAACATCAGCGGAAGCAATAGAGTAAACGAACATAACCGTTATTACTACATATTTTTGCCTCTATTATACTTCCATAATTCAATCGTGTCGTTTAGTAAGACAATTGTCACTGTTCCGACATTAATACATCCACATATTCCTTATCCTTCCATCAACCAATCATAATTGTCAGATAAACATCTGCGACTGTTAAGCTTCTATAAGCAATACTAAAAATCAATCACAACACTGAATTTAACTGTTTTCACCATTTTCAATGAACTTCAGCTCTGAAAGTCACAATTATCCAATGATCAACAGATCATAAAAATGAAACCATCAAACAAAATATGAACTAAATAGCTAATAACTGAACTCAATTGTTAATTAATTAAATATATAAATAGACAACCTTGGAGAGATACTGAGCAGGCACAGTGGGCGTGATCGACTCGAGAAACCTCTCCAGATTACTCAGCGGCGAAACCACCGGCTCAGAGGCCGGCACGGCCACAGGTTTCGGAGGATCCTCGGACACGACTCGATTCTCCGGCTCTCTGTTCACCGTCAAAGTCACCGATTTTGCCTGACTCCCGGCGGCATCGCTCTGAGCTCGCCGGAGCTGATCACTATACCGATTCTGCTGCCCCTTCCGCGCCTTCGCCGAATTGTAAAACCGATCCTCTCCGCGGCTCCTCCCGAACTGCAATCCCGCCCCCAACATCCCGATCGGAATCTCCGGCGACAGCTCTCCCACTCCGAACCTTCCAGAAAACCACCACCGCACAACTGCAAAATTCCTTAAGACTCAGACTCGAAAATGCACCGGTTGCAACAGAGATTTCGATTCCCGAGATCGAAACGATGCGAGATTGATGAAAATCGGAGAGATTGTTGAAATCGAAACGGAGTATCAAAACCCTAGAAATGGAGGATTTGAAGAACTGAGACTCTGCGAAACGGATCTGGTGGAGAGACGGAAGTAGAGGTAGGTGTAGGTCTCCTTCGGAAGGGCACTTTGGTAAATTCAGTTAGAGAGAGAGTCAGAAACCAGAGATGGAATTGAGGAGAGAGAGAGAGAAACAGAACCAGAGGTCTCTGAATATATGAATGGCCAGAGGAGGAAGAAAACAATTTTTTATTAATTATTTAATTTAATTTTTTGAACATGTTTTTTGTTAAGGGCGCCCATTGTGAAAGGACTGTTTTGTCCCCGACACGAGTGAGGTGGAGGAGTGCGCGTATCAAATCTATAGATTGAACTGTGCTGTGATTGGCTCGTTATTGTTTAGAGGAGATTTGGTGGGTCACACGTGTGATCTTCTGAGAATGATCGACACGTGTACGGTTCGATTTCACGACAAGTGGGAAGCTGCCTCATCCTTATCCCAATCGTTTCAATAATGAAAAGTGTTTTTATTTTTATTTTTATTTTTATTTTATATATTTATAATTTACTTTCCAAAAAAATACTTTTATAATTTATTACAAAGGACAATAATTTTGAAAATTTACAAATTGTCTCGATTCTAGGTTAAATCCGTATAGTTTCAATAATTAAGATTCAAATTAATATTTCTTGGATTTGGATTAGAAACACATAACTTGAATTCGACTTTAAAAAAAGTGTAGGTTGCAAGTTCAGTATCGAATTTTGAGTTGTATATGTAAAGTATACGAATTTGTGTTAGCTTACTCAACTAAAAGATTAATCGATTTCATTTCATGTAACTATAACATGCAAAAATATGGATCGAATTTCTAGTATATATGGTAGGCAAAATTTCAGCCTAAACAGCCCCAAACAAAAAACACGCATATTTTTATTGAATAGTTTTTCATTATTTCTAATGTATCACACCAAATAGTGGGACAATATATGGTCGATAAATGATTAAAAATTAAGGATGAGTGTGTGTTTTTTGGTATACTCATTTTAGAAATTGTTAGATATAGTGTCAGGTGGTGGGTCTCGAATCCAAGTTGCTAGCTCTGAATTTATTTATAAAAGATCATGTTACTGTATATACGTAAAGATTAATTATTTAGTATAAAATTACTTTTAAACGGATTATAATGTGTCATCAGTTTGTTTTAGATGTGGCTTAATTTTTTTCTCTATTTAGATAATTAATGTAAGTATATTATTAATTTTTAGGATTAACTACTACTTTAGTCGTACAATTATTAGCATCAAAATATTTTATTCTTGAATTAAATTTATGTCAATACAGAACCCTCAATTATTTAAAAACTGTTAAAATAGTCTCAATCTTGTGTACCCTCAATTATTATCTTTTTAATTTATTTATTAGTTGAGCTACACAACAGTGGATAGTTTTCCCCTTTAAACTTAAATAACTCTTCTAATATTGTCAGCAGAGAGACTCGAACCTAAGACCTCAAATGAAATCTAAATCGCTTAAATCGTTTGGCGCAACCTGCATTGGTGGAGATGCTCTTAGTTAGTTAAGCTGACGTGACATTAAAAATAGGGGTAATGGCATATGAGAGCCCATTTTACAGTCTCAAAACACATAATGTACCCAAATTTTAAAATGTGATTTTAGAGGTACCCAAGTTATTTTTCCATCTGCAAATCATTAAATTAAATGAGAAAATGGTATTGTTACACATGTGTGGTGCACATGTCCTTATAAATTTTGAAAATACTACTCTTATGTCAAGTCTCATGGGTGACCTTCTTCTTTGTGTCTGTCTTCATCTCTTGGTGGCACTTGGAGATAAAAACATGTTGTAAATTAAAATTTGAGATTTTGTACAAACAATAAATCTCATATTGTTCTTGTGAGATCTATAATACTGTCCTTCATCACCAAACCTCATTTTTCTTCTTCTTCTTCTTCTTTTCATGATTATATCTTTATAAATTTGGTCATATCATATCGGATTTGTCCTTGCAAGGGTTGCTCTTTCCACAATCGAAGAAGAAGATTGAATAAGTTGCGAATTAAAGGTGGGTTTGAGTTTTCTTTTAGTTTAATTTGAATTTTCTGGAAAACCCAATTGTCGACGTTGGAAACTAGGTTTTCCGAAAAATTCAAAAAAAAAATCAAATCAAAAGTGATGACCTCCTTCCATACGTTATTATCACGTGCAAAAGATAAGTATTGTAAATGTGCAATGAGATTTGAAACAAGTAAGGACGAAATCCACATATATACGTGTTAAAATTAGTGAGAATGCACTAGGTGTGCCACATCACCAAAATAACAGTATATAGCATTTTCATTGCAAGACTATTCATCGTCCATAGGTTACATATGAACCTTTTATTAACTATTACTAATTGCTAATAACTTTAGATATGATATTCACTAATATATATTTGCTATACTACAATAGAAGAAGACTACATCTAAACTAATTATATAAATTCTTTAGATAATAGAATTCGAAGTTACAAACTCAAAAGACTCAATAAATCACACTCATTACACCAAATTCAGTCATCTTCTTTCTTCTTCTTATTCCCTCTTAAGATAATTTTCATTCTCAACTTTTTATCATTCTAGCTTCTTACCCGAATCATACATGTTAGCAACCAAAAAATATATATACAAAAATTCAAGTTATTTTTTTAGATTACCAAGTCTTTCTTTCGACTAATACTCATCAAAGAAATCGATCAAAAGGTAATTTTATTATTATTTGAGTTTTGAGTAATTTTATTTTTCTATATAACTCACATCATGCGAATATAATATGTGAATTTTGATTTACGACATATATATATATATATGTGTGTGTGTGTGTGTGTGTGTGTGTATATTGCTAAGCTTGACACATAGCATTGAAATTGTAGGATTGAGATATCAAGAGATGACATGAATGAAGA
>JAYMSZ010002083.1:0-12702 GCA_036897665.1 Pelargonium citronellum
GCCACAAACGAAAGCAATCACCGCCTCCTTAGATACCCTGATGGTATTACTCTCATGTGAGAGACACGACCACTCCGATACGATAGCCCTAACCGCTGCCCAAGGAGACAAAACCGACGCTCTTGAAAGAAAGAAAACCCTATTCTTATCATTACGAGACTTTAGAAAAAAGTGTCAGGAGAAATTGGACCGGGTGTTGCGGTTCTCTTCAATCAATGTAAGTTGGGCGTGTGTTCAATTTAGCGGCTTTTGACAATGCCAAATGTTCATATCATTGTTGAAGTGTGCGAATATCATTCTCCAATTGGTACAGTTCCGCGATATTAGATTGTGTGCAATTGTGCACAATTTGGCCTGATGATTCAACTTAGCACCAATGGAAGCCATATAGAGTTGTTGATCCATGTGACAATATTGGAATTATCAACTCTCAAGCATCTAATTTCTCATCATGATCAATGGTTGTGTTGTTTGTAGGCTTGACTCGTATGCCTGAAACATAATTAACCCCACAATTTATCATAAAATATCATTAATATGTATAATTTTTATTATCCAATTGAACCGTAATGACTTAAGAGAGTAGTCCTTGACTATGATTACAATATGGAATACACATATAGCAAAATCACCTGAATCCAAATGAAGAAGCAATCAAATGTGTACGGGAGTAAGAACAAATCAAAGGAAAGAATGAACGAAGATATCAGTTATATATACGAATCAAACCTTAGCGTCAAACGAATCAAACCTTATTAGACAAACGCATATGGTATCAATAATTATTCATTGATTATCAATCTGCGAAAGCTGGGGATGGAATCAACAATTCTTTCATAATTGAGGCTATTGTACCGTGATAAACTAAAGAGAAATAACCAAAATTAGGTATTGTTTTATTATCAGTTGTAGTGAGAAAATGATTTACAAATATAGCTAAAAGCAGCAAAAACTTACTGTTGATTTAATAATGAGAGAGGGTGGCGACATTTTGTACAAGCCAAAGGCCAAAAAGGTTGACATCAAGCTTGCCCATGTGACTTGTAATCACCGTCATACCAACCTTTTTCTAACTAATTAGTTAATGATTGGTTTATCTTTCACTAAGAACAAGTCAACAACTTCTGGCTCTTATCCATTTCTTGTCATTCAATAATGCCATTTCTAGCTCTACTTGAATCATGCTCAGCTAGTGATGCCTCTTCATTTTCATTATTAACTATTATTCATCCAAAGCAATGCAATGCAATATAATTTTTTAGATCCAATTTTCTGTTCATTTACATCAATTTATTAGAATTCCAATTGACAAGTTGTTTCAGCTAACTTGAAGTCTCGAGTTCGAGTATCAAAGAATGCAGTTGTGTTAAAATTTGGTGAAAATAGATTTGTCACCTTTGTGATCCTACTCGGCTTGAATGAGGATTAGTTTGAGCGTGATATGACTTAAAAATGTTGATCCCGTACTGATCACGGGTCCGCTTCGAAAACCTAATGTTTAAGAAATAGGACAAGGTATAAATATGGCATCTCCAATTTGAAGAGCAAACCATCAAACTCTATATTTTTTGGGGTTTTGCTTCTTGTTTTTGTTCTAAGGGAGGCTGATGAGCTGGTTTGGGTTTGGGTTTGGGGTTGGTGAGTAGTAACATGCAAATTTGCAAAATTGAGTTGGCAGAGAAGCAACCTCACTGAGATGCCCATTCTTTTTTTAGATTGTAATCACCCAAATATCATGCCATCTTTTCAATTATCAAATTTTAGAAAACCAGCAGGACCAGCTAATTAGCTTATCTGCAACTGCATGTTCTCTTACAAAAGAAAGAACATTCATTTTTTATCATTCCCAAGATCCAAAAATCACTGTAATTGGTCAACTTAACATTCATGATTTGCAAGAACATGAATTATAAACATATAGCAACTCTCAACCCTTAATGTCATTGGCCAGAGTGTCCCATGCAGAGTCCTCTGTTTTTTTTTTAAGTCCTCAACTTGTTTGCACATTGTATAAATCTCCAACCCCAAAACACAAAACAAGACAACATTGCTACAACATCAAGCAGCTGATATAACAATGGCAGCTCGCCGCGGCTTAATTGTTATCTTTTCCTTTCTCCTAGGTTCCTTCCTCAGCTCCTCCTCTGCTCAGCTCAGCAAGAACTTTTACAAGAACTCATGCCCCAATGTGGAGCAACTGGTCACCTCTGCTGTGACCAAAAAGTTCCAGCAGACCTTTGTCACTGCTCCGGCGACTCTACGCCTCTTCTTCCATGACTGCTTTGTCCGGGGATGCGATGCTTCTGTGCTGCTCGCGTCCCCATCGGAGAAGGATCACCCAGATGACATCTCTCTTGCTGGAGACGGATTCGACACTGTGATCAAAGCTAAAGCTGCTGTGGACAGCACCCCTCAATGCAGAAACAAGGTCTCATGTGCAGACATTCTCGCCCTCGCCACTAGAGACGTTGTCCGCCTGGTACGAAATTAAACTATTATTTCATTTTGTTGACATGTGATGCTATCAGAAATGTTGAGTTTTTTTTTTCTAAAAATGTTGCAGGCCGGAGGACCGAGCTATGAAGTTGAATTGGGAAGGCGGGACGGGAGGATTTCCACGAAAGCCAGCGTCCAGCACAGCCTCCCTCACCCAGACTTCAATCTAGACCAGCTCAACTCCATGTTCAACAAGCACGGCCTCTCCCAGACTGACATGATTGCTCTATCAGGTAGGTTTCAATATTCAAGTCCTTTTTTCCATATGATCTGTAATTGTTGGAATATAATATTAAAAAAACAAATGAGGACTTTCACTGCAGGCTTGAACTTTTAATTGAGTTAGTTTTCTAACATGGTATCAGAGCCTAAGGTCACACGTTTGAATTTATTGATGCTAGGTGCGCACACACTTGGGTTCTCTCACTGTGGCAAGTTCAGCAAAAGAATCTACAACTTCAGCCCGAAAAACAGGATTGATCCTTCTCTCAACCCGAGCTACGCTGTAGCTCTCAGACAGATGTGTCCTCTCAAGGTCGATCCACGAATCGCCATTAACATGGACCCGTCCACGCCTCAGAAATTCGACAATGCATACTACCAGAACCTGCAGCAAGGGAAGGGTTTGTTCACCTCTGACCAGATATTGTTCACAGATGGGAGATCAAGAGGAACTGTCAATGCTTTTGCATCAAGCAATGCAGCTTTTAACAAGGCCTTTGTGGATGCCATAACTAAGCTGGGTAGAGTTGGGGTCAAGACTGGGAATCAAGGTGAGATTCGTCGAGTTTGTGATCGTGTGAACTAGAAGTAGCTAGCTCTAGAACAAGATCAGGATCATTACTTGTTTGATTTAATTTGATGTATGTAGATTAGATTATTTTCTAAGAAATAACAATTGAGTTTGATCACCAGTAATGTATGCTACAGTAACTTGTTGGGAGGTCATTTCATTTTCTTGCACATTTGTTATGCAGCCTATCTTGTATGTGGTTGCTTAATTAACATTGCAAGCCAAAGCCACTGAATAATATATAAGAATAAAATTGTTTGTATCACATTTTGAGATGTTTATCTGCAAAAGAGAGACGATACATAAATGGATAATATTCTGATATAAAAGCCATTTGTATTGTTGCCACAACATATAGAGAGTTGAGAACTGAATTGTTCACATGAGTAGATTGATTAATCTTGTGTTGATGCTGGCCAGAAACATATATAAGAGGTCACATTTTATTCCCAAATAAAGCCTTATTCACATGAGTAGATTAAAGTCATAAGAAGCTACCTAATTTTACATTTCTCCAACATTCTATACATTCACTTTTTCTCTTAACCCCCTACAATTATGAGTGGGTGGCCTCGTTATATGAAAACAAGTTGAAAGAGATTACTTCATCTCTTTACTTTCTAGGAATTGTTTAATAAGTTAATGACAGAAATGAGGAATTGGCTAAGCATCTTCTAATAGAAAAGCTTACTTTGCTAAAAAAAAGCTTGAAGTTGATATTACTCAACCATTTTAGAGACTTCTACCGCGGTAAGACATAACTTTTGACTTCTTTTTTATTAAATAAAGATCGCTTTGGTGCTTAAAACATTCCATAAAATATATCGCATGGATGCATTCTGTTACCATAATAACCCGTAATTCGCTACATCCCCCACTAACACATGAAGACCTGAACATGAATACAATGATCCGCGAAGTCCAAAAGTTTGACATCAACTTCCAAAGTCTATATATAATAGGGCCAAGCACCTACTGCGCCCTTGCAAAACAACCTTTCATTCTTAGTTTTTCACGAACTAATTTCAATTCATCTCTTAATTCCCCTCCTAATCTCGTTAAGAAAGATCAATTCAGACTTTTTTTCCGTACTATGTCGCACAGAATCTGAACTATTCATGAGTTGCTCATCCCACGAGAGTTTCAAGACAAAAGACTAATTGATCCGAGAGATCTGGACATCCAGGTCTGCTTGTTGCACATTTTTTACACTGTTGCCTCATAAACTTCAACCTCACGCGTTTGCTTCTGCTTCGAAATAAATGTAATCTCCTCTTCTTCTTTTATAAGCAAACGGTACTTCTATTAATAACCCGAACATGGCGAATAAAAAAATACAAAAATTGAACCACAAAAGCTAACAAGCTATCCCAAAAACAAGCATGGGTCCCAACACCAATCAACAAAAGAATCCTCCAACAATTTGTTTGACGAACCGAGCCACTGGAAAAGGTTGGCCATGAGAAGAGCATGCCAAAAACTAAACATCATGGAGAGCCCAAATACTGCGACAATCAAGAGACGAGGAAGATTGAGCTTTGGTTTCTTGAATGAAAACTACGCTCGGCTTGAGAGATCACGTAAGACAACGCAAACAGTGCCTCTTGTGAAAGCGCCCCACATCCCCTGATATTCCTAATGGGTAGTGGGCGCGGAACATGTATCCAGAAGTGGGATGAGCGATTATGATATCCCGAAGCCAATTAATGGCTACCAATTCCCCTTATCGATCTAGGAATACAGGTATGTGATTGCAAGACAAAAGATATTATCTGTCCTTAGGCGGTGGCACAATAGTCAAGACACACATTTTCATGTGGGAGGTCGTGGGTTCAAATCTCATTGCGTTGGGTGGGGTGAGTTTTGGGTTAAAAGGGGAGAGTTGCCCCTATTGTGTAGCTTAAAAAGAAAATGGCCACCCTTGCTCAGCCTAATGGATGAAAACTTGTATAGTTTGAACTATTTTGTCAATGGCTATCGTAGTAGGTGTAAATATGTTAAGTAAGCTATCATGTATTACGTGTTAGTTTAAGGAAGAATATAAAATTTACATTCTGTGTTATTATTATTACGCTACTTCTTAATTAATTTGCTTGATGACAAAACTACACACTACACTAAATATATCTGAAAACAACTTTGTTATTTTGACTTGGTATATTTTTTTATAGGCTATTTTCTTTTATTGACTTGAAATATACTCCTAGCTACTCTTTTATCATCTTTGACCCTTTACATAGCTTTCATACACTACTCATAGGATTTTATATATCAGCTCTACCATCACTATATATAACCTAAACCTTCAATTGTTATGAAAAATTATTCAGTTTCCAATAGCAAACAAATTAGTATTGCCATAATTGTTAGGTGGAATAGAAGATGTTTCTTGGAAAGCCAAGAAACAACCACAAATATTGGTACCTATATATATATATATATATATGTAGCTGCAATTTGCTTGGCTCCCACTCTACGCATCTACTTATTAACCAAGATTTCAGATGTTACATATCCATTAATTCTTACTTGTCATTATGTACGTGAGCCAATGAGACATATATTCATATATGGAATCTAAAACTAGGTTTATGAAGACCTTAATGTCTAACTATTTTATTTCAAAATGCTGCAAATTAATACAAATTAAGAGCGTGCATGCCTGCATTATAGCAAATAAAAACCCACATATATTAATACGTTACAAGATTGAACAAGAAAATCAACTATATTTTCTTTTTGTTACACTAGATTTCGAGCAAGTACGTACTTAAGGATGTTCTATAGTCTATATATATATATATATATATCATGCGTACCATGCACAGCAAATGTATTGGAAGCAAATTAAGAAGTTGATCACTTATAGTTTTTCTGCTGGCTGTACCAAAGTCTAATGCTAAGGATCCACCAGCAATAATATTCTTTACTATGGATTAAAACTGTTGACAAGCTAATGGTTCAAAGGTTGAACGAGTATTGTGATTAATTTCCTCCATTTTCTCTACTTAAATATTGTTAGTTTGTTACTAATAATTAGTTGGTAATAGGTTGTTATTTTCGCCCAGATTTTGTGCTTCGTTTGTTTAATGTTTTCATGTAAACCTATACATATATCGGAACATCTCATTTGTTGTACATTAGTTGTATGTATTGTAGAATCAGTAAAAACAAAGCATTGCAGCTTTATCTTTCATATTGCCGTGAGTACGTACTGCCCTTTTTTGTTTGGCCTGTTTCGTGTTCCCAATTTTCCCCACAAAAGCAATTGAAACAACTCAGTACGAGCTAATTATTGGCAGCAACATTTGACTAGAGATCGAAAAGAGAGGAAACAGACCACAGTACTCGGTCAAGCTTTGAATCACTTCTCAACACTCCCTCTTGATTCAAAGTTGCAAAGAACTCGTATTGTGTTACATTTAGAAGTGACTTCGGTGAAATGTTTGCAACTTGCTCACTTGTATCACAAGCCCTCAAAGTAATTTCGATTTCAAACAAACTTTTTCTCTTATTTCCCGTTTTGAACTTTTTCTCAAGCGATAAATTTGATCTTTCAAATCTAGATTCTATCGGAGAGATTACTTTGAAGGCGTGTGATACAAGTGAGAAAACTGCAAACAATTTCACAAGTCGCTCTAGCCTGCAAAACACGAGTTTAATTTGGAGCGTACAAATTAGCATTTGCAACTTTGAATCAAGAGAGAACGTTGAGAAGTGATTCAAATATTAATCGAGTATTGTGGTTTGTTTCCTCTATTCTACTCAAATATTGCTGCTAATAATTAGGTTGTAGCAAGTTGTTTCTTGGAGATTTTTTGTGCTTTTTATTTGTTTCAATACAAGGCCATATAAATATGTAGGCACTTTCAATACAGATTGTTTCATTTATTTCACATTTTCAAGCAGATGTATTTGAGCTGTGAATTGTGACACATCTTATACACATTTGATTATCAAACTCTATTCAGATTGTAATGTAAGCAATATTGACGAACAAGTACAGAAAATGAACTGAATCGAAAGCCAAATCGTACGTAGATGTCCTATTAATTTACAACAATGTTCACCAGAAACAGTGCCTAAGTTATGTCCATTTATTGGAGTGAGTTTGCAGCTAAATCAATGAGATGCATGAACCACTGAAATAATTCAGGGGTTCATCAAGAATTTTATAAAAATGAGGATACACACATTGAAGTCAAAAAGAAGTTAATCAAGATCCTGAGTTCAAGCTCAAGCCTTGGAAGAGCCAATGCGGTCTCTTCCTTTCTTGATCAAAGCTTGCACTTGAGCTGCTCATTGGAGTAGTTGGGTCACTGCAATCCTCTCCTCGCTCCGCCTTGAAAGATGCCGAAGAATTGAGCTCCCTATATTCTTTGGATGATCTCTTCTTGCCGGAACTACTACCCCCGATGCTCAGCGTTAGCTCCACCCTGCTCTCTTCATCCGAACCATTGTTAGGAGGGATAACCCGGGAGCTAGGCCCGGGAGCTTGGTCCTCAATCGCGCTCACTCCTGTGGACATGTCTTCTTGATCAGCAGGCCTTTCAAGATCAAACCCCCTCCGCGTTCTCATGTTGTCTCCCGAGTAGCTGCCACTTCTCTCCCGGGACCTAATTGGATCGTCCCTCAGCATTTGAACCTGTCCACAAGCGGATTGTGTTGTCTGGTGGTAGTGTTGACGCGGGTTGATTGTCAAATGATCATCTTGGGTAGCCATAGGAGTTGTCCAAAACCTGTTCTTTTCCATCTCTTTCTTGAGCTCTCCCATTAGCTTCTTTTGCACACTGTAAAGCCTATGCAATTCCCTCACCTGAAATGTCCATTACATGTCTAAGATACAAGATCTAAGAAAATTTTGGTACCAATGCCAAGGAACATATAAGGCAATTGCTTGCAGATTGTATATACACTACAATAAAACTCATGATCTGTGACAGAAATTCCAGTCATAAAATGTAATTTGTGACGGAACTGTGACATAAAAAATTTTCTCACAGATTTTTGTCACAGTTTGCAACTTTTTTGTAGTAATATAATTGCGCGCGTGTACCTGATGTTTGAAGGTGTCTTCTTGCATATGCATTGTCCTTTTGATGGAGTCTAGGTTGTGCTTTTGAAGCATATTGGTGTCCATGAAGTCCTTCCTCTGATGAATTCTCCCCTTTATTCCTCTGTCATCCACACAACTGAAACTGCTGCTAATATTTGCTGCTAATAGGTTTATTGCATATTCAACTTTGGTTCCCATGCCTGCTCATCAGATCACAATAATTGACACTCTCTGTAAATCATCATTTGAACATATATACGTACAAAACATGACCTGAATTAATTAAGCACAAGTATTAAGATAATAAGCTAGCTAAGCAGAGAATGGAACCATTAATTGTGATTTGGAGGCTAAAATTAGCACCCTTTATGATTTAGTTGGTTTTTGGTGAACCAAAATGCAGGCTATATGCAAGTATATAACTGAACCAGAAAGATGCATGATCTGAAAAGAGAAAGGAAGGTTGGTGTGGCAGTAGAGAGGCCAAAAATAGCATATGTGGGTCTCCTCTGTAGTACTCAATTGTCTTCATCTTCAAGAACATGTTTTCATCAGATCAAGAAAGTGACATGCTCTTCCCTAAATTAAGCAATCAACTTTGTTTCTCTTTTTTACTCTCATCAACAACAACAACAACAACTCTTTATAGAAACAGTGATCTTAAAAACATGAACATGTTTATGCAAAAAAATTACCTGCAACTCTTGGTCATTGAACATGTTTATCTGTCATGCAACTCCATAAGCAACCTCTCTCATCTATGGCTTAATTAGAGGAGCTAGCTAGCAAGAAACATGGTTTTAATTTGCCAGAAATGGACGGAGCAATCTAAGGAGTGTAGATACAGAAGATCAGATCGATGACTGAGACTTGTTGCAAGCTCTGAGCTCTCATCAGCAAATCTATTGGTGTTGGTGGAGAAGCCAAAACCAATAATATTGCTTAGCTATCTGATAGCTTTAATTACTTAGACAAACAACAAAGCAAAGCAGAGGTTGATGATCATATAATCAGTATTATATTAATCATGCATCTAAATAATTCAAGAATGACAGGCTGTGAATCAAGGAAAAAAAAGCTGGAGTAGCTCTGTGTTTAGAAAAAATCACATAAGAGAGAGAGAGATAGAGAAACTGAATATATTATTGTTGTATTTTATATGTTTATGTGTTGTAGTATATGATTTGTGCTGCTCTGTACTTTACCGTGGAGGAAGATCAAGAAGCATGGTGGGGACCACATCAGCCATTAATAAAATAATAATTGCAATTACCGGATAGAGGCAGTTGGCTACACTGGTTGTGTGAGTCGGAAGAGCTTCCGCGTTCGGTCTTGCTCAACACATCCATAAAGAGAGAGATCAGCTTTAGTTGTGATTTATCCTCGAATGAGTATCAATCTAAGTATTGTAAAACGACTTTAAAATGTCAACTGTGAATTTCGCTTAGAAACCATATGTTTAAACAAAGGAAAATATATAACGAAGAAGATATTCCAGACAATTTGAAGTCATATCTGAACATGAGATGGAGATGGAGATGGAGCAACACAATCAAGAAGCACAATCTCCAAGAATCAAGAAAATTCAAGATGTGAATGATAGAGATGAGAGCTGATCTGGTCTGGTGGTTGTGATGCTTCTTGTCTTGCACAACAACTTTTCTATTATTTTATTTTACAAAAAATAAGAATCTTATGTTACATTTTCTTTTTCTTATTAATGGAAAATATTTTCAGTGATGCTCATCTTCATCATTATCATTATTCATTCTTCCGTACTTAACAATCATATCTAGTCTGCTGTTCAACCCTCAGATTTTATTTCTCAAAGTACACAAAAACATTTCATCATCTTTATTTATTTATTGTAATTAATAAGTTCATGCACTCATAAAACTCCTTTTCCTGTTGATATTACAGCTAAGTGAATATTATGTCATTTCTTGCATCCAAGTGGTTAATTAGAGACTTCAAAAAATGTTGTAACTCACTTGAAATTATTATTAAAGTTGTATCTTTTTCTGATTAGTATTGTTGGCATTATTTGAAACTGAAAGGGGAAATAAAGTTTTGACAAATTGGCTCAATGTTTACACCAAAGTGGTGTTGAAAGTTACAAATAGATCTATATAACCCCATACATGTCTTTGAAAAGCCAATTCCTTCAACTTATCATTACTCTTTTGTGAATAGATATTAATTAATTTGTAGAAGTGTGTGTGTGGAAGATTATTATTGTGCATTATTAAGAAAGTTCCCAAACACAAGACATCACTTTCTTCCAAAAGAAAAATGGACAAAACAGAGCAAGCTGTCCATCCCCCAAAGTTTATGAAGGTTCAGGGAACAGAGAATTGCACATGCATTTTAATTAATTTGTTCATGTTGTTGAAATGTGGTGTGGCCTTTTGGTCACGCATGCGTCTTTATTTGCTCTAACAAATCCGCCAGCATGGGCTACATATATGTACATTGTTCAATTATGTTTGTATTTGCCCCTATACATGAATGCACACAAGCAAACAAACCGCTCATTGAGCAAATACAAGAGTGACTTCGAAATTATATTGGGCTCACATACCAGTTAAGTGTTTTTAATTTAACAGTTTAAATGTACTCTTTTCTTAAATGTAAAAATACGGGTTGATAGTGATTTGGGTATCGTCATTAAATAGAGAAAGACCATACCAAGTACGTTAGTAAAGCATAAGTTTTTTTTTTGCCTTAACAAAACAAAGTCAAACACCTATTATATAATCATTCATTACATTTTTAAAAAGTCAAATAAAAGTATCAAGCTCGATTAATTGTTTCTTTCTTTTTTAAATTAATTGTGTTCGTAGCAAAATATAGAAAAGAAAACCTTTTTGCATTGAATAGAATGTTATATCGAACAAGGAAATATAAAACAATAACAAAACAAAATTCAATTTATACAAGCAAAACATGACAAACCCAACCTCAATTGGGACAAATTGAAGAAGAAAAAAGGAAATGGGATGTAAAAGAGACCCTCCAAATTTCCATGCATATCTTGTTCTACTTATATTGGAAGCTGCTGTCAGCTCCTATTTATATATCTGGGTCATTTTGCTTTCATGCAATCTATATATAGTACAATCTATATATAGTGATCTTTTTCCTTTAACAAGTTTACGTTCTTCAATTCATGTGGTACCTTTTTTTTTATCAGTAACGGGACATCATACTCGAAGTAACAATGTTTTTCACTTCCCAAAAAGAGCGTCGCTCTAAACCCCACTCCACAAATACCACTCCATACCGTCGACAATATTGAGACTCGAACCTAAGACCTCAAGAGTAATCCAAAGTGTTTTAACCACTAATTAACCTAACATGTCTTGGTTCATGCGGTACTTAATGTCTCCCTAAAAGGAATGTCCCATGTTATATGTCTGTAGATTCTAACGTCATTATTGATCATCATGTATATAGTGTAATAAGTAAATAATTTGGCTTCACTAATTTATGTTATCAGTCAAAAAAGAAAAAGGTGCATTTATGCCTTCTACTTCAATATATATAGCTCTCATGTTTTATTTCATAATCCATTCTCATCACTAAAAATTGCGCACACTCAACAAATGAGTGTATTATGCAAATAATTATAATGAGAATAAAGTGTATTTTCTTGCTAACATGTTCCCAAACGTGGCAGATAACTTGGCGGGAAAGCACCCCTCATTTGGTTATGGGGTGGGGTGTGAAATGAGTACATTCGTTATAAAAACTTGTCTTGTTGCCATTAATTTCTACTATTTCATTGGATTCAAATAATAATTTTTATGAGATATATGAAAAATATATAGTGAAAGTTATATATATTGCACCGTATATCAAAATTGGTATCTAATAACTTGAGCATTAGAAAGATTTCATTCGAGTCACTCTTGACTTAATTCACTTTGTGTTTTTCTTGTGCAGACTATTCCAAGAAGATCAATATTTTCAAAAATTTCATCGTTAAATGTATCGTCTTACCTTTGATGAATGAATTTAACATTATACATATAACAATAGAATTCCTTCTACTATTCGTCTTGTGAAATGATAAAATAAATCGGACTAATGTAATTAAGTTGATCACCTATTCACCATAGAATATTCTCATAGTACATTTGTTGGAATGTGTGTGTCCGTGCTTGGGCAAGTGCATATATAGTTGCAGCCATATGCATGTGTAGTAGAAGGTGCACAGGCGTGTGTTCAGGCACGATCATCGTATTGCTGTGTTCATCCGTATGTTGTCGAGGGTATGTACGGTATATGTATACATACGTACCAAAGAAGATACAAGCATTTCATCCTCCTCAACCACGCATGGAATGTTGAAAAT
>JAYMSZ010002084.1:0-12700 GCA_036897665.1 Pelargonium citronellum
CGGCAAGGGAGTAGCAGATCGAGCTAATATGGCGGCGGCGGCGGCGAATAGAGGTGTAATTGGTATTTTGAAACGGAAGATCCCATCTGTGGCTCATGCAAGACTATTCTCTCGCATGAGGCCGCATCCCCTTTTCTGGCTGCCGGGTGATGATCATATTTCTGTCTGGCCGCCGGAGGGTTTCAGGCCTACTCCGCATCCCTTTATCTGGCCGACGGAGTACAGGCCTCCTGGCCCTCCTGGACCAGTATTTGGCCCTTTTGTATGTTTCTCTAATTTATCTATGATTAACTTTTATTTATTTATTTATTTGTTTGGTTTTTTTGTTCTAATTTATCTATCTGTAGCCTCGGGGACCTCCTCCTGACATTGGTATATTTGGGGGTTTCGGAGATATCGAAACCCTTGGACCTCTTTCTAGAAATTTCTATTACATTTACCAAAAAGCCAAGGAAGCAATTGCCGAATACAACGCCATTAAACCTAAGGTCGTATCTTCTTCCAATTAATGTTTGAAACCATTGTTTAAAAACTCAAATTTCCACAACTGATTTATGAATAAATGCAGCATGAACAACTTTATTTCAGCGACGCACTGAAGGCCACAACTCAGCTCATTTCTGGATGTGATATCTACCATGTAGTTTTCAAGGCTACCAAGGGGTCGCCCCCTCATGAATCAGAAACATATGAGGCCATTGGTTTTGAACCGCATGCCCACAAAATCCCACCATTGAAGTTGGTGTTGCTTCGGAAGTCCAACGATCTTCCAATTTCCTTGAACGACTTTGTTGGAGAAATCTGCGAGCGCCCATCACCTTCGTCTGATCCTATGATCACTAATGCTGCTCATCTTGTTCTTGACGATGTTTCAAAGAAGACGGTAAACCATTCTTATTTCTATATTTGCTTGAATCTTGATATCGATTTTCATAATTTAATTGAGATTTATTATCAAAAATGTATGAATGTAGGGTCATAGGCAACAGTTTAAACAAGTTATTAGGGCAACCACTCAAGTGATCAAGGCAGCCAGTGAAATGATTCGTGCATACAGGATCATACGATTGAGGCTCGAGGGAGAAGAATATCATGGTACAGTGAATGTGTTTGATGCAATTGTTTTAGTGCTTGAGCATGATGCACAAAAGATGGAATTCTTGTACTTGTGGATCTCTGGCGTTTATTATTCATGGCATGATTTCAAATAAGGATTTTTGCTTTCACAGCACACTCTTTCACCAATATTTCAAGACTTCTACAGGTGTTATCGGTTTATTTTGAACTACTCGCAAGTGTAATTTGGTTATTTATTGGTATTTTAATTAATTTATAACATGTTTGGACATGTCGCACATGTTTGCACGTCACATATATATATATATATATATATTTTGCTCATATGATTCACGTAATTTTGTTTATATATATTTCACCTTATTACTCTCATTGGTAAATTACTTGCTTTACATACAATATTTCACTTCCCCTTTTTTCCATTCATATAACTAAGGTCATATTTATGTGCTTATATGCTTGTTAAGCATTTACAGATGTGTCACAATACAAAATTAGTATAGAAGTGTGATACAGATTTGGCTAATATGGGTGGGTGAGGGTGCCAAATATTAATTGTGACCATATAATTAAACTGGACCAATACTTGGTTTCTAAAGCATAATATCTGGTGGTAACTATAAACTATATATTTGTGAAAATAGGCCGTCCTATGATGTACAGTATCATTTTTAGGACGAGGCCACTCAGCCTCAGTTATGATGCAAGTCGGACTTTGAACCTTGAGAGAGGTCGCAAGTCCAATGGAAATTAATATAATGTCCTGAGAGCAAGATAAAAAATGTGGCTAGGAAATGAGAAATGACACAAGGACTATAACCTATAAAACACCCAAAATACTCTAGACTTGTTAAATCAAGCATGAAGTGATGCAGAGAGGAAAACATGAGTGCCACCTAGTGGTTAAGTAGCCCACAGCTAAGAAAGAGGCTTGGCTCATTAATTTGTCATTATCCTTGTGAGTGATGCTTGTTCTCTCCATATTCGACCCTAGGTGCTACGTGAACGTTGTTTTCTCCTCTGGCGCGGGATCCTTAGCCTTGGTTGTGATGACCCTCACTGTCGTGTTGTCTTGAGTGTTGTTTGGAGTCTCTTTTAGTCTTGTACTTGGTTTCATTTTCTTTGTGCGATGCCTAATCCAGCTCTCATAAATAGCCGAGACCAAATAGACTTGGCACACATATACTTGAATAAATTTGTGTATAGTTGGCAAGTTTTATTATTATAGTTTTTTCCGTCGGTTTAGGGTATTGTGAAACCTATAGGCAAAGTTAAGGGCAATTACAACTCTTCTTTTTCAAGAGATGCGGTTGTGAGAAGTTTTGTGGATAATCTATATTCTCCGTTTAAAGAGAGAAATCCATATTCAAGGAGGGTTGAAGTGGATGGATTGGTTTCTGGGTTGTAACAAATTAGAGGGTGTTTGGAGTAAATTGTCAACTTGTACTTGTTGAAACTATGGAGTTGGATCTTGAGTAAATTTTTTAGTTGGTCCAATCCCTGTACTTTTCAATATTTTAGTTTTGGTACAAATGACCTGCTGCAAGCTTGTCAATGAATTCCATTTTTATTACGTACCTCGACCACCACCAGAAAGCGTTCATAATTAAGTCCAATTTCAAACTAATTGCCAAAGGAAGCAAATAAACACTCATGGTAAACGTTGGAACTGATTGGGCTATTACATTTAACAGAACTTCCTTACTGGCTTTAGACAAGGTTTTTGATCTCCAAGAATTTGCATGGAACCTCACTTTTTCCACCAATTCTTCAAACACCTTAACTCTGCTGCCACCAATACATGTGGGAACACTCTGATATTGATCAAAACAGGCGACTTGCTTCACATGCAACAAATCATTTACTACTTGCCGAGCAACGATGGCGTCTTTGGGATGAACATAATTGAAGATTTATGATAGTTAACTACTCACTGCCCCTAAAAAACTTCATACAAGCTCAAAGATGAGACGTGATGAGTTAGTTATAAGTATTTGTTTGCTACATCAATAGTCTTAGTATTTGCTACACATTCTCATTTAAAAATCCCAACCTACACACAAATCACAATGCCTAATAATTTGGATACTATCGACACATCATCATATTGACAAGAACAAGTGTCCAATGTTGGCCCATTAAGAAAAGCCCAATCTCAACTTTCAGTAGCCCACAACACGTCAAATTGCAAATGTCTTCTTAATGGGCTCGTTATGGCCCACTTTAAAGGCCACCCAGCAAAATCCTCATTGATGGAGCCTACATGAATGTAATCTTTTATTAATGATTATATTATTAGTGTGGTATAATTTTTGTTGTATCTTTAATGCATATTATTTAACAAATTCAAGATGTATTAAAACTAGATATAATTGGTGTCTCACTTATAACAAATTTTCTTTAAAAATACTTATTTTAAGACAAAACAAAATTATAAAACAAGATTGCTTAATTTGGAACCTAATCTCTTGCATAAGAATGGTCATGTTGGGAATTTCAATCTCGTTCCTGTCTTGGCATATAAAATGACACCTTTTTCTACTTTCATCTTTGTGTGAGGAGTAAAATTTGTTTTCATTGAGTCTAGTCTCTCTCATCTTATCTTATCGTAAGATATTACTGATAATACATGCATAACTGTCTTTCTAAAATAGAATAATAACAATAATTTTGAAACAAATAAAGTTTAATTTATACATATTTTTAACTTTCTCTATAAAAAATGTGTCTTTGTTTCCCTTCTAATATCCGCATGTAAGCTATTTTCTTTTCCATACTCATTAACTATTTAATTGGCTCATTCAACTCAGAACAAGTGTATACTTACAAGTTTACAAGTTCGCAAAATTTCACTATTCTTAGAGTATTAATTGTGTATCAATTCCCTATTCTTTGGGGGGTCAAGATTAAAACTTAAATTCTGCATGTCAGAGTTGTATGTTGAAGCAAGTAACATTATTCAAAACACATTGCTTGCATTTTACATTTCTACGTTATAATTAATTTCACATTTGCAAATGTTTCATAGATATTAACCTTACAAATCCGGTAACGAATACATTTGACCAGTAAGCAACTAGCCCCATTTCGAAGGCTTGGGAAAGTGGTCCAAATCTTCAACTATGATCTCACTATTAATGATACCAATCTTTTTGTTTGGAAAAAATAACATACACAAAATTCACAATTTTGGTAAATTATTTTTAGTACTAAATGGAATTTGAAATCACAATCATTTATAGTAGCTCACTTGTTGGTTAGGGCTTCAAATTTTATGTCTGATAATGTATTGTTGTAACTCAAGCCTTGATCGATGATCTAATATAATGCAATTTCAATTTGCTTCAAAAAAAAATCTACTCATGATAAAAATTCATTCTTTAATCATACAAGTATATAATAAAGATAATAGCTTAACAAGTGTCCATATGTCACAAATGCTTATTTCATCACACACAGGTGTCATGTTTTCTATCATATCTGTCTCAATATAAGAGTTATGTTTCATTTTTAAAAAAATATAGTTATTCATGTAATTAACAATAATATTTATATAATAAGTTAGTTAATATTTTTTTTTTTTTGAATATAATCACAAGCCACTAAAATTTACTTTAAAAAATACTAAATACCTCAAATTTTACACGAAACTTTCCATACAAAATGACGTGTCATCTCCGCGGCAGATATATACAATAGATATGTATGCTACCGTCACCTTTTCCTGATATTTTGCCTTCTAACCAAACTGTCCAAATCCATCTAAATCGACCCATGGACGTCGATTTTCACGAGAGGATGGTGGGTCCACTGCTCCGATCCAAATCCACACAAACCCACAAAACGATGACGACGAAGCGAAAAAGGAAATAGAGAAGAACGTGTTCACACTCTAATTAAAGTACCTTCCTTTGTCTTTCTCTGTAACGTTCCTGGAAAATTAGCTCCTTGCTTCTCTGACTCTTCACTGTATATGTAGTCTGAATTATTTTTATTATCTCTGTGAATCGTATCTTCAGGTCTGGCATCTGTGAGCTTGCTCTGAATTCGACTTGGAGAGTTTGGATTTGATTGGTAAGCTAATTTATTTCGTTGTTTTTTTGTTCAATTTATCGTGTTAATTTAGTATCAGTGGAATTGGGAGTGATTGCTAGGTTAGGTTCTGAGTTGTAGGAATTGGGAGTTACAATGATATGAACAATTCTCAGCAATAATGTGAAATTGAAGATAGTCAATGCTGTGAAGTATGGACATATGCGTGTGTTTGTTTTTAATTGTTTTTGATATCTTGTTGATCTTCATAGACTATGTTCTGATTAAAAATTATTCAGAAAAATATTTTTTTATTACTGGCAATCTTGAATTTTTTGCCATTTGGATTGGTTTTGATTGTTTTTAGTATCTTTTAGGCTTAGCTGTAGGAAGTTTATAGTTTTTCTCTGTTCCTTTTATTTTATTTTTAGTATTGTTTTGTTTTTAATTTTGTCTTTTGCGATGTACAAGTAACATGGGTTTTAAATAACATACCTGTCACTGACCCAATCAGCTTTGATGAATTCTATATTTATCTCATTCTGGTCTATCAAACTTTTAAGTGGTTGCTGGCTTGAGTTGTGTTCTACGTGTTACCATATAACCAATCTACTGGTCAAAGTTCGGCGCTGACAATTTCAAACTCACAATTCTCTGTTTTCTTTCCCCAACATTATTCTACTTTTTATTTGGAGCTATTTGCCACCAGGTAAGTCTGAATTTTAAGAGAAAAAGTACAAGACGAATTTTGATTCTGTTTAGTCGATCTTCAACTTCTCTTTTCCGGTATGTTTGAGTAAGCTGTTAAGTTATGTGACATATAATCGTTGGTTTGTTGGATTAGCAAAAGAAAGGCATGATTTTAGCTCTTCATTGTGGTTCTGTAGACAGAAAGCTCTCCTATCCTATGACCTTTTTCTATATTTTTAGATTTGTTCCATAAACTGTTGAGGGCATAATTATTCTTTGGTAATCGGGTTTTGATTTGTATATGAATTTTGTAAGAAGAAGTATGCGTATATTTTGATGCTATTCCCTTCATTAATGGTTTGATAGAAAAAAGGATGGTTAAGAACTACTACTTTGCCGACCTTCATATATAATGCTGTTGAAATGTTGCTTACATTTCACTGATATTTTGTCAATAGGTAGTATCATTAGTAGTTTGTTACACTGTTTCTTGATTAGTTCAATCATATTGTCGAAGTTTGTTACCCTTTGTTAAGCAAAGTTTACAAATCTTTTATGGCACCATATCAAAACTAAATTAGTGGATTATATCCCTGGATGCAGTTGACTTTGTTGAGAGTGTTGTTTAGCCTTTTTTCGTACAGGCTTCTGCTTCTAATAATTGATTTGAACTGGCAGAATCAAGAAAATGGGGCAATGTTTTGGTTGTATTCAAGTTGATCAGTCAACTGTAGCTATCAGGGAAAGTTTTGGGAAGTTTGAGGATGTGCTTGAACCTGGCTGTCACTGTTTGCCTTGGTATTTTGGTAAGCAGTTAGCTGGCAAGCTCTCATTACGTGTACTGCAGCTGGATGTTCGCTGTGAAACAAAAACTAAGGTTCGTTGTATATTTATCTTTTCTTGAATTGTTAGTATGATTTGTTCTAGGTGTTCACAATTAATATTAGATTATTATCAGAAATGTGAATGTATATGAAATAATTGGATATGGAAAAGCCAAGCAAAGACATTGTTACAAGTTTGCATACTTTTAAGAATATTTTCCTGTAGTATTAGACTTTTATTGAAAACAAGCATTTATTGTTTGCATCTTTTTTATTTTAAAATCAATATGTATAGATGTTATTTATTCTTTTGTTTCTTTAGGAATCACTAAGTGGTTATACATATATTTTGCTGCAAAATTTCAGCTGCATTGTTGTATACGTCGAATAGCACTCGTAGTTGTAATTTTTATTAACAAATTAATATTATTTGAAATGTGATTTATCAGTGTTCTGAGATTTCTTTTGCTTTCAGGATAATGTATTTGTCACAGTGGTTGCATCTATTCAGTACCGAGCCTTAGCAGAAAAAGCAGCTGATGCTTTCTATAAGCTCAGCAACACCAAGGGGCAGATCCAGTCCTATGTCTTTGATGGTATGGGCATTAAATATTTGGATCATCCTCCTCTTTTTTCTGCATTAACCACTTGTTATATCCATTCTTAGCTAGCTTGTGTTAGTTATGCATGTCCAGGGGAACAAACCGGACCTAGTCTAGCTAATATTTCAAATGGATTGTTTTATAACTTCAAAGTTCCTTCAAACATTTGTGGATTCTATCCTCCTAAGTGTTGTTTTAAACTTGTTCCTTAAGTTATCATATCTGGTTTAGCTTCTTTGATTGATCCTTCATTCTCTTCCTTCTTTTTCTTTCAGCTACTTTATATGTTTGCTTGAGCATCAATATGGTGGAAACTAGTTCCAGTTTCCCTTTTTGTGTATGCTATTTCTACTATTATATGAAAAAGTTTGTGTAGGCATATTTAATGATCATTTTTCCTGCTATAGTCATTAGGGCAAGTGTTCCAAAGTTAGAACTGGATTCAGTGTTTGAGCAGAAGAATGAAATTGCAAAGTCTGTAGAAGAAGAACTTGAGAAGGTGATTTTCCGTCCTTTTTTACTGTAAAAATTTGCTGTGTGCCTTTCGCATCATATTAACTGCATTGCACAACTAATATTGGTTTCTACTTGTTTTGGTGGGTGTATAGGCCATGTCAGCTTATGGGTATGAGATTGTTCAAACACTCATCGTGGATATTGAACCAGATGAGCATGTAAAGAGAGCTATGAATGAGATAAATGCAGGTACCATACGCAATTCCTCGTAAATTAGACTATTTATTTATTTTACCTGGTATGCTCTCTCTCTCTCTCTATCTCTCTCTCTCTCTCTCTTTTAATGTCATCTTTAAGCCACTATAGTGCAGCTATCTAGAACGAATGATCAAACCGGTTGAAATTGCTCAAGTTAAAGGAAGTTTTCATTGGCAATGTCCCATACATTGCATGTTTTAGATAGTTTATATTCTTCAAAACATGAAATAGCGATTTTTGTTGTTCATGTTGTCATTGGTCATCCTTGTTACATAGCCTTGCTTCATCACTGACCTATAGTTTTTGAGCAACCTCAATATATTTACCTGAATACGAATAAGCATAACATGTCTACATGATTCAATATTTGATTCCATGAATTGTTCTTCGCAGCCTCTAGAATGAGGTTAGCAACAAATGAGAAAGCTGAAGCAGAGAAGATACTGCAAATCAAGCGAGCGGAGGGAGAGGCAGAGTCAAAGTACCTATCCGGGCTTGGTGTAGCTCGACAACGCCAGGCTATTGTAGATGGGCTGAGGGACAGCGTGCTCGCCTTCTCAGTAAATGTGCCCGGGATTTCAGCCAAGGATGTCATGGACTTGGTTTTGGTGACGCAATACTTCGACACGATGAAGGATATTGGTGCATCCTCAAAGTCCAGCGCTGTTTTCATCCCACATGGACCTGGTGCTGTGAAGGACATAGCGAGTCAGATTAGAGAGGGTCTTCTCCAAGGAAACGCGAGCAATTTGAATTAGTTTCAGATGTTCTGTTGTGGTAGAGTCTTGATTCTGGAACTTGGTTACATGTTTATTGTTGAAAAGGGATACATATATATATTGTTCTTTAAATCCTTTTGAGATATAGCATTTGATTGTATTTAGTGTGGTATGTACTATTTTGGAATCCTTTGAGATATAGCATTTGATTATATTTTGTGGTATGCACTATACTGCTACCAATTACAATAATGTATTGCATTGTTAAATCTTGTAGTTGAACCATGCATTCGAATCTATAAATGCGAGAATTTCATGTAGGCCAACCATTTGGGTCAAGACCTATACGAACTTTATGAATTTAAGCATGTTTGAGTTTCACATAATCAGATTTGAGTTGGTATTTAATTATGTTTGAGCTTTACATAATCGGATTTGTGTAAACTAACTCAATTATTTTAATAATCGAGTCTTGAGGATGAAAATATAATTTTACAAACATACGCTTAACAAGTACTGTATAATTTTACAAATATACATGTGACAAGTATCTTAATGGGTAAATTGTGTTAGGTCAATTCGTACTTGTTTATTTAAATGAGTCAAGTCCTAACATCACATGTTAACCCGACACGTTTGTGTTATTCTAATTTCTAAACTGCAGCGCCCTGACTTTGGATTTTTATCTCGAATAAATATGATTGACACTCCTTTAACTACACTACTATCCCATTTGCAATTGAAAATAACCCGTCAAAAATTCATGCAACAACACGTCCACACATACAAGATTAGATAAAATACTCGGGGCACATGACACAGCATTTGACGATAAAAAATCAAATTTCTTTTAATCCTTCACGGCACCAACAAGTGTACCATCTATTCCAACGATTAATGGAAAATTTGAATTGAGGTTGTTGGTTCACACCACCAGTTTGAATTATTTTTACAACCAGTAACCACCAAAATATTAACCAATGGGATCACATTGACAGACCAAAAAAAGTTCATTGTGCATTTCTATCTACCTTATTGCTCTCCAACACAAAACAAGTCCAGCATTGTACTCACCCATGCAGATGATTTCGGCCTATGGCTTGAGAGCCAAGGCAAGTCCGACCTTAGCACTCTTTTCAATTGCTCTGGTGTCCACCTCCCCGGAAATGGTGAACAAGGACCTGGGGCGCCACTCGTGCTGGATAAGAGCACTTGCCTTGCCATAGTTGTTCACACGAGCCTTCACTGTGGTCAATGGGTCAAGTGCGTGTTGGGTACCAATTGTGAGAGTGTTCTCGTTGCTCGAAAAGCTGTGAATGAGCTCCGCGCCAACAGATGTGTTTGTAAGTGGGCTTACCAAGTGGTAGTACGAACCACCAATTGTGTCAGCTTTGTCATTCCTGTAATAATACAGGCTCAAAGTCACCAACCAAGAATAAGACCAGCAACTAAAACAAAATGTACTATTGGCAGATACTTAAATGTTCATATGCGATTGAGATCTTTATTCATAGGATCCTACCAAAAAGTTGGCACTGCCCAAATCTTTATGGGGGAATTCTGGGAAATTCAACCAACTAAAATGCAAGATAACACAGGAACTCATACAATGTTACCAAATTAGAGCAAGTTTTGTGGTGTGTAAATAGCATGTAAGTCCAACTATCTATTAGTGCAATGAAAAGAACAGAGAGTAAGGGGCAAGTGGACAATGAATGCATTTCATAATAAACTATGAACAAACAATATATTTTTATCACAAAAACTACTTACAATGTGAGGGAAGCAATCAGGTCGGAATTAGTGAAGCTCAGTCCTCCGTTAAGCTTGGTAAAGTTACCCGTGGCAGTGTCAAATGAGAGGTCAGTCCCAACAGAGAGACCATTGTTTCCAACCACACCAGAAAAATTAACCAGTGGTGTTGCAGTCAATCCAATACTGGTGCTTATTCCAGCATACTCGTGCTGGTACTGGAGCTCAACCTGTAACCACAATCATCATAAACAAGATCAAAGAGCCATTGTTATTTCCGCAACTCATACCATATTTTCAATTTAATCATTCTAGAGTAAATTATTTATTGGAAGAGTTACGTAGAAAGAAACACCGAGGTACGTGAAACAAACTAAATAGAATAAGAGATGTTTCTTACCTTGCCAGATCTCTGATCAGGGACACGGAAGCTCAAGATAGTCTTCAGTCCAGGTGCTGGCTCATCAATAGTGATGGTAGTTAAAACCTACACATTCAAATAGTCACAACTCATAAATAATACATTTTATACTCGATTTTAAGTGAAAATGGTGCAAGCAAAAGTCATTTGTGTTCCTAGAGGACATAATTAAAGTGCTACGAGGAAATCCAGCAACAATCATCATGGAAATATGCTAGCATGAACTCAGCCTAAAGAATGTTGCTCATGCATTCAAAGATGTCATGAGTGCTTTCCTTAATGTGATTAAATTAACCATATTACCAGCACGGATGTCATGTGAGAATTCCTTCTATCTTGAAATGACAGCCACAATAAATATGGAGAAATTGAGCATGCAGAAGAATTCCAACATTCAAATAGATGGTTATCAATTAAAGAGGGCCATATAGAAAATATACTAAAATATATCATTAATCACATTTTTCCAAGGTAACTAGACCAGACTTCACATAATGAGCACTTTGAGATAGGATTTTTACCTATTAGTCACGAAATATTGACATCAAGTATAGTTTCAACAAGAAAACCAAGAAAATCTTAAAATGAGTAATGACTTACATTAGAATTAGTGTCCACTTTCACATCAGTTGTGATGTTCTTGTTCTTCAGCTGAGTGCTCACATCTGCCAAAAGCAGATCAGATTTCTTGGTTCCAGAAGATGTGATTGCCTGACAAGAGCAAGAAAATAGAGAATCAGAAAATGAAGTATGTAAGAAGAACCAACACGTTATCCATCACAAGAAGACATCCAATGACCTTGAAAACATCCCTTTAATTTTAATAAAAAAAGTAAGACATCTACATGGTATGTACAACACATAGAAATGGAAATATAAAACCTAAACATACACATTGGAAAGTCAAGTGAAAGACTATTCGGTTTCATTGCCATTCCAAATGATACATGCTTTGTGCATGGTAAAAGCTCAACAACTAATTGCCAGAAAAGTTAGGTCAGTGGTTGTTGACTTAAACTTCCTTTCGTTCAGATGAAACAAGTTGTAAAGTGGTACATAGAGAAAGATGAGCTAAGCACAAACTATACCAAGTCAAGACTTAAGAAAATGAAATATGAAAGGCAAAAAGGTTAACTCAATGGCACTGAAGTGCCAATTCATTTGGTTGGTAAGGGACAGAAACAAAAAAAAAAAAAAAGTGTCTGGAAACTTTAAATCTTATGGTAACTTCACATGCAATAGCTGTTACTCAATCCAAGTTTCTTAAATTTTACATTTTTCAGGAACCAAACAGAGCCTTCAAATCACAGCCAACAAAAATACTAACAAATACAGCAATAAACAAACCAGAATCACAGGCACAATTAAATACACAAACAAGAGGTAAAATACTTGAAGACACGAAACCTCAACTCACAGCAACATCAGTTTAGCTGAATCGAAAAAATTATCAGCAATATCTTGAAGAAAAATACACACTATCAAATAAAATATACAATAAGCACGATACTCAAACTTCAATTTCCTCCCCGTCCTTCCATTTTCTCAAATCCAAACATAAAATATTGTAAACATATAAAAAAAAGTCAAATAGAAGAAACTCTAGCTCGATGATTCGAAACAACTGAATCAAAATCGAAACCACAAATAACTCACAACGCCGGCGTCAGTGTAAGTAGTGAGGGTGAACTTGTGGTCGAACTGGTAATCCTTGTAGAGAAGATCTGCATCAAAATAGAAAATTAAAAAACAAATTCGTTGAAGTAACATACAGAGGAGGTTGAGAATATCACAAATCAGAGAAATGAAAAGCGAACAATCATAATACCTCTGGCCTTCTTGCCGATATCGGTGTAGAGTCCTGGACCT
>JAYMSZ010002085.1:0-12696 GCA_036897665.1 Pelargonium citronellum
AATAGAATGAGTTAAAATGTATGTATAAAATAAATGTTTTGTTTGGTAAACTTACAATTGAGAGTAAGTTAAAAAAGAATTCTAAAATAAAATTTTATTTAAATTGTCCGAAAATAATGAATTTACTAAATTGTCCTTGAGTATATATATATATATATATTGACTATAAAAATATAATATAAATAAATTTATATTTTATATACAATTTCTCGACCTAATAATCTTCACGGTTGACCTAAATAGAGTACCCAAGCAGTATGGTAAAAATGAGGTCGACCCACATCACGTTTGGGTCAACCAACTAAAGGTTCATCGTTAAACTATAATGATATGTGCAAAGAGTAAAAACATGTAAATCTATCTTTGAGATCGACACTGAACACATATAGGTATGCTGACTAAAAATGACCGTGAAATTATAATATTCTACCACATAGAATAAAAACATATATATATCTTGTTCTAAGGTTGACCCATATTACATATGGATTTACCTATAATGTGGTTGACAAAATTTCAAAATCTTTATTCTCTGCAATGCACTTTATTAGATAATTACTATGAATTGTGAGAGTATTTAAGTCATTAACCTAATCAAAATTATGAGCAAAACAAGAATACGATATTTTTACAAGAGCTACACGAGTCTTCGATCTCACGTAAAATATTCTCCTATCAAATCTCATGTTGTGACTACTTCAACCACCAACAACGATTTCCCTCAATGTCTGTAAAATTCCCTCTGGAAAAGTAAAGTAGATGACAAAAACAAACATGATCATTACAAATGCTGTTGTTTTTGCTGCTGCTGTTAATAATTTGCCAATAAATTTAAAACATGTCTAAAACAAATTGGAATATGCTCAAGTGAGGGTATTAAATTACCATCTTACCCTCAAATCATTGAGTAACAGAGATAGATATCACTATCAGTAGTGCACACATTGCAAGGGTAATGAGTCATCACCCACCTTGCAATTGCATTTTGATAATTCAATTCCCGAATCCGAATACCAATCCCCAACTTGCTCGCCGCACTGAAAAAAGCCTCTGCTAATTCAACATCAACAACACAACATTGAGAATATTTATACAGAGCCACACCACACACAGTGACACTTCACTTCCATTCCATGGCTGCCCACTCCGCCATTATCGCCTGGTCTCTCTCTCTCTCTCACTAGCTGTGCTTTTCTCTCTCATCTCTTGTTGATAACTTACACGCTTTTTTTTTTTGTTTTTCAGGGGCTCCGGAGAAGATGGACAGCTGGGAATCGGCAGCAACGAAGAAAGAGAGTGGGTTTGTCTCGTCAAAGCCCTCCAATCCCACAACGTCCGCTCCGTCGTCGCCGGCAGTCGCAACTCTCTCGCCATTTGCCAAGACGGCAGGGTATTCTATTTGTCTCTCTATTTTTTAGTGTCTCTATTTGCACACACATTTGATTGTTATTTGTATTCAACTGGTGTGGTGTGGTGTGGGTTTCAGTTGTTTACCTGGGGGTGGAACCAGAGAGGGACTTTGGGTCACCCCCCTGAAACCAAGACTGAGAACATACCTAGCCAGGTCAAGGCTCTTGCCAATGCCAAAATTGTTCAGGTATTTTGCATTTTCTAATTGTTCTTATACATTTTTTATTTTTATTTTTTATCTATCTGTCTTTGTTTTGTTCAACTGTGGCTTGCCTTCTTGATCTTAGGCTGCTATTGGTGGGTGGCATTGTTTGGCTGTTGACGATCAAGGCAGAGCTTATGCCTGGGGTGGGTCTTTATTTCTCTATTAGATTATAAAGAATTTGTCTTTACAGATCAATTTTATGTTTGTTAGAAGTAGAATTTGAATCTATTCTTTTAACCTTATTGGGTTTACTTGTTTAGTATCAAATACTCCCTCCGTCCCAAAATGAGTGTCCTCTTTCCCTTTTTAGTAAGTTAGTTGTCCATGAATTGTCAATTGTATCATTGTAACAAGATAGATAGTTTATCTTAACACATGATCATAATGATACTGGAGTAAATATAGCTTACTAACTAACTTCATCTTAGTTTTTTACAAAATAGAAAGTTAGAAACAAGTACACTCATTTTGGGACGAATGGAAGGATGGAGTACATTTTTATTATGTGTTTCTTTTGTTGGGCCAACAACATAACTGAAATGTGAATGCATTTTTTAGTTCTGAGAAGCTTATGCGGGTTGTTACGTTTGGTGCAGGTGGGAATGAGTATGGGCAGTGTGGCGAAGAACCCGAGAGGAAAGATGATACTGGTAGACCTTTGAGGAGGGATATTGTGATTCCTCAGCGTTGTGCACCAAAGCTTGTAGTTCGCCAGGTTAATCTTCTTCATCTTTCTTTTTCTCCTTTGATGTGCTTGGCCCTATTATATTTGTTGCTCTGGCACATTCATGTCCGATAGTATTAAAAGTTCAACGAGCACTTGAGGATAAAGTTCTCTTAGAGCTGAAGTGCAAACTGAAGTGTGCTTTTTGAGGAAGAGAAACACTTAAAAGACATAATAACACAAGAGTCATATGTTATATTTAACATGATAACAAGTCAATATTACCATATCAATGATTAGAAAAGTGAAAGAGTGTGCCTAAGCAGCTTTGATTGCACTTCATTAGATGTGCTTCACTTTGAACTATAAAAACCACTCATTTTTTGCTTCATTGCACTTAAACTGCTGTTTGCACTGTTAATATCACTGCATATTTGCATGCATATACATGGATTACTATATATTTACGTCTAATACTTTCTATTTCTTTTATAGGTAGCTGCTGGTGGTACTCATTCTGTTGTACTTACACGTGAAGGGGATGTATGGACATGGGGTCAGCCATGGCCTCCTGGTGACATGTATAGTCTCCATCAATTTCATGCAATTATGTGCTTATGTCTATTCTTATATGTTGCTCCCTCCATCCCAAAATAAGTGTCTTGTTTGACTTCTTTTTTTGTTGTTGTAAAAATCAAGAATAATTTGATTTGTGCTTTGACATTCCCTCATGTGCATTCATGGTAACAGACTCAAGTGGTTCTAACTAACTGATTTCTGTAATACTATTGGTAATTCATGTATAACGAATATTTTGGGACAAACAAATTTTGTGAGCATGGCACTTATTTTGTTATGGAGGGAGTAATAACCTTCTAAGATTTAATTCATTTCAGTGTAAGCATTTAATTCATTTCAGTGTAAGCGTGCTGGATACTTGTAAATTTGTATTGTTTTCTAATTCTTTTTTTTAATGTGTATTTTTAACAGAAAACAGATTTCTACTCCTGTGCGAGTACAAGGTCTTGAGAAGGTGCGGCTAATTGCTGTTGGGGCATTTCATAATCTGGCTCTCCAGGAGGATGGGGTGTTATGGGCTTGGGGAAATAATGAATATGGACAACTTGGGACAGGCGATACCCAGCCAAGATCTCAACCTATTCCTGTCCAAGGGCTTTCTGGACATGTGTTGGTTTGTATTACATTGCCTTAAATTTTACTGTTTGATCTTTCTCTTTTGTATTATTATTAGGCAATGATAGTTTGAATAATTATAATATGGCTGTCAAGTTCATCTATATGTATTTCATATGATCTCTTACAATGCGTTGACATATTATGAGCGCTAAATTCTGTTAGCCATGAAATTGAAATATGCAGATAAATGTTAGTCAAATGATATATAATAAGAAGAAAACTAAAGATGATCCTTTGGGATTTGACGCTGTTTCTTATTGATTTCCTTTGGTGAAAGGCAACTGTCTGCTTTCATGTAGTCAAGTTTGTGCAACCCTGCTACTCAATGGGATGAAATGCTTCTTCATTTAGGTTTGATACCCTAACTAGGCTCGTTAGCCCTGTATTATGGATAAAGTGGAAAAAAATTGCAGTTTCTAAAATTTCTTTCTCTATTTTCATTTGTCAGTCATTCTCACCTAGTTCCTTAGTGAGGTGATATTTTCCAGTTACTGAAAGAGCATAAAATGTATCACACACACTGACACACACACAAGAAAAATAAAAGACAGAGTTAAGCTTTTTGTCCATTATCTTTTTGCATATATGAAATAAAGGTTTAATGTTGTAGAAGATGCTCATCTATGTGACTTAAAAACTAATGGTTTTATTCTCTTTGGTATATTCTGCTCTTCCATTAATGGCTTAAACCTGCTAGCTACTTCTAATTTATGCTACTCTGATTTCGTGGCCTTATTATTGTAATTGCTTGGGTTTCAGATACTTGTATATGCATAATGCATCTGTAGCAGAGTAAGGGTTCGTTTTGTGATGGTGCTATTTATATCTGCATGGTTCAGTGCTCAGAACTTAGAAGTCTTTGCCCTTTGCTTGTTAATAGTTTGGTAGCTTGATTGTGTTTCTCTATATGTGCGTCTAGGTTGATATTGCTGCTGGAGGATGGCATTCAACTGCATTAACAGAAGAAGGAGAGGTTATTACTTTCTTTCCTTTGTTCTAGATGTTATGGCGTTAAATGTAATTCTATTGAATATATGATGTGAATCCACTCTAGTATATTGACTAAAAATTGGAATTCAAATTGGTTAGTGCATTCATAACTCGAGGTATTTTCCAATAACTTTTTATCATTCATTTACCTGTTTTTGTTTTTCAGTCGTGATCAATTTGGAAAATGGAAGTTGTTTTGATGAATACAAAACTAAAAAATTGCACTGGGTGACTTGATTTTATAAGCATATAAAACAGTGAAAATCCTCTGAAGTAAATATTTCATAACCTTTTGTTTCACAACCTCGAGTTAAAATGTTTGATTATCCAATAATGATTTATTTTTTGTATCCGATTTTCCCAATAGTAGGTACTGTAGGTTGCTTTGAAATAATTTTTCTGTGCCTTCTGTAGACAATTGTTTTGCTTGTGCAACTTAGTTTATCCATGGAACCATGAACAGAAATCAAATGTAGTTTCAATTCTTAGTTCACCCAGAAAACCATGGTTTATCCTGAGAATCATGAACCGAAATTAACTTATAAACTTAATTCTCGGTTCCATTGATAATTGAAAAGCAAGGGGTCTTTAGTTCTAACCATGTAGTGGTTTTACATGTACTCTGTGTAGATGCAAGAGTTGTCCATGCCTTTGTCTAGCAGGGGCTTTCGGTATACTAACTTTCAAGGGCATTGATTCTCAGTGCACAAAACTTGTTGTCATTTTATGGGTTTATTATTCCATTCTTGAAAGTTTATTTTTCAGTAAGCTATGTTGTGAGAGGATTATACCATCTTATGCTCTAATATAGTAGGATGGACAGAAGTGTAAATTTCCATTTATATTCTTTTGAATCACCAAGAGTTCAGACTTCAGGGTAACATAAAGGATTTGGAATCTTTCAGCATCTCCTATCCAAAGCTTCCAGAATGAGTCATGTCTTTCCATTTACCTTCTTGGCAAGGAAAAAAAAAACAGAAAAAAAGATTTTCTAGTACTTGCATCTTTGAACATGTTGTCCTGTTCATTACTTATGTTTTTTCTGTATATGACTGCTTACATTTTTTGTGCTCTACTGAAAGGTCTATAGTCTTGACTTATTTTATGCCTGTCTTTACTGCAGGTGTTTGGTTGGGGAAGAGGGGAACATGGGAGGCTAGGATTTGGGGATAATGATAAGAGCAGTAAAATGCTGCCGCAGAAGGTCCAACTTTTAGCAGGAGAGGACATTGTTCAGGTACCATCTATTTGGTCAATTCAATGGTGTAAAAAACTGAAATGGATATTCAACTAGCTGCACACATGTAAATTTTACTGTGTGACCAGCTTGCAAGAAACATTTTATTCGAGCAACAAATCTTCTATGATTGTAGATTCTCTTGAATGCAATTCTTCTTGGGACTAAACCAATAACTTAAACTTTGTAGTTGTTTTTGGACAATAGCTAACTTTCCATATTCACTTTATTGTGTTATCCAACTTAGCAAGAAGTGATTTGAACATGCCAAAAATGAAAAATCTTTCCATTCCACCCTTTGCAATTGCAACATCGGCTACTATTCCATTTTGTTGGTTGTTAGTAGTTATGCATTTTCAGTATCCATATGGATAGATGCATTGCTAATGTGCAGATGCTTCTGATATTCTCACTTTCTTATTTTGAAGTTTGAACAGTTTGAGATTTCTTTTTATGTTATCCAGGTGTCTTGTGGAGGCACTCACTCGGTTGCATTATCACGGGAAGGCCGCATTTTCTCAGTAAGATTTTCATTTATAAGCTTAGTTTATTTTGGATAATGCTACGATCTTACTCATATCAGACTTCATCATATGGACAAACAATCCAACTTCACCTTGGTGACATGCTTCATTATTGCTTTAGAATTTCATATTACAATCCCGATTTAATTATTTACTATTCTTTTATTGATGTTACCTATGATGAGGCTCAAACTTGAGACCTCTGAGGGTATCCAAGCGCCTAAAACCGGTTGGCCTGATCCTGTTGGGTGTTTTTACTTTGTATTTTCTTTGGTGAGCGGATAGACTGCTATTGTTAAAACAGTTTGAAATACTACTTAGAAATTTTTGTTTGGCATTGGCAGTTTGGTCGAGGTGACCATGGACGTCTTGGGTACGGGTGGAAAGTAACAACAGGCCAACCAATGGAAGTTCCTATAAAGCTCCCACCTCCAGAGAACCTTAGCGACAATGGAGCTGAAGGACGTTGGATCGCCAAGCTTGTTGCTTGCGGAGGACGCCACACTCTGGCGATAGTTGAATGGAAGACTGATGAACCCAAAGAGTAGCTTAAGACATGTTTACCAATCACAACACCTAATAATATTTGGGTTCTGGGTATTCAACTAAACCACTAGAAACTCATGATGTATAAATTTGAACAAGCATTTTCTACAAGACTTTTTTCACTTTTGTATTGCTCCGCTGTTCGTTTTTAGTCCAAAATTCCTCTGCTTACTCTTGAATTATCCGACATCTTAGGGCTGAAACTGCTGGCTTTATCTGAATACAGTTATTTTTATTTGAGACTAATGCATGCAGGATATGAGAACCGGAAATGAAGACGGACCAACTGAGGGACCTGGAAGTAAAGCTGACAATTGATACCCGATTCAGGTAGGATGTCTCCGCACAATTCAGCACATTTTATGACTAAAAATTAAAACTCAACCACAAACTCCGAGTATTTTCAGTTCGGGTTTGGGTCCAACAACTTTAACCCGACCCAAAACCCGATTTGATAATTCTACCTGAGAGAGAAGAGCTATTATACCGGAGAAATTCTGTAAATATAATATGCAAGGCATGGTTCCAAATATACACATATATTCCTCAAACATGACCTATAAAAATTGAAAAACGCCTTTCCATTTCCACATCTATATATAGTAGTTGGACTCGAGGGAAGCAAGTGGAGGCTCGGTGAAAAGTAGTAGGGAGCTCAAAACAAGAACAAATAGCATAAACACAAGCAGTGACTTCCAAGGATTGGCGGATCGCTTTACAAGTGTGATTCCATCTTCTTGACCAGTTCTTGAAGATGATGCATTGTCCAGTTGTAGCGTCGGGCACGTGAAAAACCCGTACGCTACACCAACAAAAGCCGCTCCAAGGTGTGCCCTGCCACCATTACAGGTTCAAAACACAGGTTAAAAAAAAAAAAAAAGAATCATGCAGCTTAAATTCAAGTATAAGATAATTGCCAGTCATCCATGGGATTGGGACCAAAGCTGCTTAATACAAAGCTAAGAGAATAAATTATCGAACAAATATGTAAAATCATGCAGCTCAGATTCAAGTAGAAGTGAATTACCAGTCGTCAATGGGACCAAAAGTGCTCAATACGAAGCTTAGAACTGTAGTAGTAATCGCCTTCTGGAACATACTCTCAGAAACATCCTTTCCAGTTACATCTTTGTTTTGGATTTGGTATGTGAGCCAAGCCCCAATTATAGCAAAAATGGGTCCCTGTGAATGTGTAATACACCTTTTTAGATACATAACAGTTTGGATGGATCAAATCAGAGCTAATGACTAAAATTACTGCAAATTTTGCTATACCCAATTAAGTTGGAACATGCTTAATGCACTAGTACAACATCACCAAAATTGGTGATATAAGGCATTACAACCTCAGAGATATAAAATGAGAACTTAGTTTCAACAAGAATGTTTTACGACAAAATCTAACACAAAGAATGTACTGAAAAGTAGAGAAAAATAAGCTCATGCTACTTACAGTCCCACCAACAGTTGGCTCAGGCGTGTGCAGAAAACTTGTCAAGTTGCCAGAAATTCCCCCGAGTAAGTATATCAATAAAAAGGTAAATGAACCGTAACTTCTGCAAACTTGAGGTGAAAATGTAAGCAGTGCCCAACTGCTGAGAGCTACATGAAGAAATCCAGAGTGCTGCATGTACCACAAAATTTAGAAAGGTAGCATATTTGGATACAGATCTTACTAAATCAAGTTAGAGCATGTTGAATTTCCTATGCCAATGAAGTCTAACGGTTTATACACTGCAACGTTCACATGACACTTTCAACGAATTCAATAAATATATTCTATGATTCATATTATGTGGGGCTTGATTCATAGCAACTCAATTCCAATGGACAGACTTGTGTGTTATTTAAATTTTTAAGAATGCCTAAAATCCCTATAATCCTCCTTCAAAACAGAAGAAGAAAAAAACCTTATAATCCAACATATGCTTATACTCACTCAATAATCTAAATTATTTTAAGCAAATCTCACAAATGAAATATAAGTATAATGGAAACACGAACCAAGTTGTCAATCTTGTACCAGAAACATTGGTGTTAGTAGCCTCCACCATTCTCCAACTAGGATCAAGTCATTTATCTTTGCTCCATATAATAATGGAAGTGAAAAGAGTTGTGAATCTGAAGTCTTAATTGGACTAGCAATTTCAAAGAGGTAAACTGCAATGTTCACTGAAACTAATATACTTCTGCATTCCACAATTAGTATGCATCAGAGATGGTGAATTTTGACCAAGAGAAGCCATTAGAACACGCCAGTAAAAATTCATCAAGAGACCGGGAACTTACATTGTGTAGAGATGAGAGGTTTCTTCAGATAACTGTGTAACTTGGGAATTCCCTGGATCGCTTTCACCCTCCTTACTTCTGAATGCCAAGTAATTTCCGACTTTTTCTTTTTTAACTTGTTCAGAATTTTCGCTGGCACGTAATGGTGTTTCTACTAGGAAGGTAGCTGATACATGATTTCAAAACTTTTCATTAGAAGTTAGGAAAAAGAAAAGTAAACATCAGCTCCAGAACATATTTACTGAAAAATTCAATGGAAATAAAATATAGTTACAGAAAGAAATGAAACATTTTTACAACACATCCTAAGAAATTATATTAAGCAAATTATTCATTGAATTTTTATTGTGGTGTCTAACCATCTTTCTATTTACAACGCAATATATAAATTTATGGCAGCGACATGTTTACTTGGAACCAAGGGAGGCAAAATAACTAACTGTTCAACATTGATACATCAATCATCATATACTGCCAAAAAAAAAAAAAACAAGCAAACAAACAGTTTAGCATATGATACTTTACATGCCAACTCCACCTGTCAAACCTTGAGCTTTGTCAACCCCTCAGAGAGCATATTATCTCAGGACTCAGGAACTCACCCCTTCTAACAAGTGGTCCCAACTCTCAAGTCCCATAGTATGCTTCTGTATTTTGAAACATCCTAACTTTAGCATTCCGAGTATGCTTTTAATGAGCAAACCAGTATTTAGTAGTTTGATACTTTCCAAGAGAATATTCATTTGCTCTCACATTTTACACTGCATATTTTGCATACTGTTGATGAGGCGATCCCGCCGGTAAATAAAAAGGTTTTTTTTTTAATAGAAAAAGGTTATTTGAATTGTGTGGGTTGAGCAACAAGTTTTTAACTACGGAAATGAGAAATACATGTGCTTAAAAAGCACATGTATTACATGCACCCATAAGTACCGACTCATGTCTGCAACTGGAACTGATGAGTGTCTAGGGTACACCATGTTTGACATTTTTTAAGTTTTTTATTCTTAATTTTACGGTTGTGTTGTTTTTAACTCACCTACAAAATTTCTGCAACTACCCTACCATTTTGTTGCTAGCTAGCTATAGACAAACACATGTAAAACATGTAATACCTTCTCATTTAACTATTGCACACTTAAGTACAATCAACTAGTCAAGTAATAAAACATTATAGAAAAGGTGTCCACAATAATTTGCAGTAGATGTCTTGTAAAGCACTGGAATCTGAATTTTAATCTTTCATATACACTAGAACTAAGAAAAAAAAACTTATCCAATCAATATAAGTAATTTCCCTTTAGAAGTATTGGTTTTGTAGAGCATGTTCAAGCAAAGTTCCAGTTTCTAAAAGACTTACCTTTATTGACTTTTTCAAGATAAGCCTCCACAGACTCCAGCCCTTTCTTTGATTTGAATTGCCCACTTCTATCAACTACATCAGCCATCTTGATGGAAGAATTTGAAGAATAATGATTTCCTTCATCTTGGAGTTTTTTAAAGTAAGAATCCAACGATCCTAGTTGCTTCTCAGTAGAACTAGACTCCAAGACATACCAGACACTGCTCAGGTTCTCTCTCTGCATAGCATTTTTCGAATAAAGGGTTCTCGAATGACATTCCTTATCATATTCCCTCTTTAGCGAAGGTGCCCTGTCCAAGCTCATATAAAACAAAGAGCCTCTAACATGATCCTGTACCCCACACATAAATCTGCCTCTTTTCTTATCTGGACTGGCAGTATACATAGAACCTTTCTCGCTCCGTCTTATTAGATTTTGCATTGGAAGAGTTTGTTCCAGATAAGACATTTTGTAGCATACTGGAACCACAGCCATGTTGACCTGAAATAAGAAAAATATCTATAAGCCCGTTCTCAGCGATAGTTTATCCTGGTTAATCGACTTGAATAGTACATTCCTTATTATTGAAGTATGAAAAAGTTGTGCACTGAAACCTTTGGAATTGCTTATCCAATTCTATGACAAACAATAACACTCATTTGAGTAGTTCTCGTTGCAACAAAATAAGAGAGACCTATTTGGGAAGAAACATGAACGTTTTGACTCGTATTTTTATCATTAGGCAAGGCTCAAATTCATAACAGTAAGATGTTGTGAGCTCGCAAAACCATATACTCCTGTAAGATTCAGTTGCACTTCAATCAAGATTCCCAACTTCAAAATTTTCAACCACTAACTGAATTGAACTCTAGCCAACAAATTGATTCAGAGCATCAAAATTGTAAGAAGAACAAAGCTTATTGATTTTAACGCTAAACAAAAATCCAAATGGGTAGTCAATTCAGCAAGAACTGATTAAAGCATTTCATCGAACACCTTACATTCATTTCATTTCTCGCTCACTAAACTCAATTGTCACATCATTCGTTACCTCGTAGAAAACCGAAACAACACATACCATGATAATAAATAATGTAGCTCATTTCTTGATGCCAACAAAAATGAAAAAATAAAAATAACAAGTGTTTTGCTTCCCCAGGAAACACATGTAGAGAGAGTACTAGGCAACAAGCTCAGCGTTCAATTACGTACCGTTTATCGAAGAAGAGACAGTAACGAAAAACGGCGCAAGAAACGAAATGGAAGTGTAGAGAATGAGTTGTGAACAGAGAGAGAGAGAGAGGTGTTCATGGTACTTGAATAATTTGAAATAAGGATAGAGTTTATAGACGAAAAGGACTGCACAAATGGGTAGGCACGAAATCTGGAAGGTCCACTCTGTGATCGAATCTTATCTCAATTTGGCCACTTCGATGCCACCACGTATGGCTCACACCTTAGAATCTTATTCACATCGCCATCTCCATCTAAACCCAACAAAATTATACGGTTAATTGCGTTAATTTCATTTGTTATTGTTTTAACCCAACAAAATTATATGGCTAATTACGTATGGCTCAGACTTAAGAATCTTATTAACATATTATGAATTCAGCCAATCATTCTGCTCTTACAAATTCATCGGGATGAATATACGTAACATTTTGATATGTTGTTATGATTTATTGATTTGGTTTAACCTAAACTTGAAAATCATGTCTCATATTCCATTTTCTTTTTACCTCTCTCTATACTACAAGAGAGACGAGTTTTAAGACAATTTTTATTAGCTTAGACTAAATTATTATGGTATCATCTTATTAAAAATTTTAAATCTTGTGGGTCGCTTCGCTCTCATAAATTCATTGAAACGAGTATTGATGAAATTTCAATGAATTATCGTCTCTCCATTAACTTAGTTTAGCCCGGAAAAAAGTTTCAACCATTAACTTAATGGTTGACACTTAGCTAAACTTATATGAGTTTAAAACGTTAATGAATGAACACTCATACCCGCTCATTCCAATTCGAATGTGTCTCGGCTGAGCCTGAGCCATTAACTTCATTTTTGAGACTTCATATTAGGATTTCATTAAAGTAAGCAAATAGAGTTCAAGCTGGGCCTGAGCCATATTTGTTTCTTTCCTTGCCTTCCTATTGATGCTAAAAGATGGACAGAGATTACTATTTCTCTTATTACAAACAAAATTTTGCCATTGAGGCGACGGTCAAACAGAACATGTATTTATGTCCCAATACGAGCCATGTTGTCCATTCTACTCGTGTCTGCT